>NW_020869463.1:512776-515276 GCF_003789085.1 Penaeus vannamei
ACAAGAGAAGTATTTTTTTTTTACATCTCTTGTATTGTGAAGATATTCGTTCTCATTCATACCTTTCCACAATTATATGCAAACATGAGATTTCTCTGGAAACCTTACACAGGGTTGTTTGAAGAAAATCAACAAAAACAGAAGGATTCTCTTCTTATTAAATAACCAAGGCTGTAATAAAAGACAAATATTGATCATTCTCAAGCACTGTAATGAATCTTACCAATATCATTTTTTTTTATACATTACATGTACACTTATATACAATGCACTCACGACAAGACTCACATTATTACACTTGTTTTTTTTCATGGATCACTTTATGAAACATATAAATATATCAATTACACGAATCCTACCTATGGAATGTGGCCAACTTCTGGACAATGATCGTAGACACAAAACACAAGTACGAGAGAGTATGAAAATTATTTAGAACTTTCAAAATCACTACCAATCCATATCACTGCTTAAGAAGCATTTCTCGTGTTTAGAAATAACATCCCTGATAACTGTTATCTTAGATGCCGTCACCTTTACATCAAATAAAAACGAGTTTATATATAAGATGATAACTGTCATTACCAAAAGTTATCTTTCTTAAAAGGATTAAAAAAAAAAAAAAACTAGTTATTCAAATAAACACAAAATCAGAAATATATAACTAAGATGCCACACGACAGATATGTTCAGTTTTGTGTTCTATAGTTTTATGGCAAAAAGGTTTAATGATAAAAGAGCATTGTATGACAATGTTTCCACCATTGTATAACAATGTTCCTTAAAACCAAACATCCACTTGGTCCCGAAATAAGCATGAAGAAAGGGCAAGTGATCAGATATTCCACACAAAAAAATTCTGTGTTCCATCATGAAACAAAGTCCTGTAATGAAAAGAAGAAAAATATCCGATATGAAAAGAAATAAAAGCGAAAAACGGAGGCACGGAGAGAGAGAGAGAGAGAGAGAGAGAGAGAGAGAGAGAGAGAGAGAGAGAGAGAGAGAAGAGAGAGAGAGAGAGAGAGAGAGAGAGAGAGAGGAGAGAGAGAGAGAGAGAAAGTGGAAGCATTACAGACTACGAGAAAGTAAGACAAATATAGAGAGGGAGAGAGAAGCAACGAAAAAAAAAAAACAGAAAGAGACTGATGAAAAAAAAAGTTCGAGAAATGAAAGCAGAAAGTAAAGAAAATTAAAAATTAGAATGCCCCCTATTTTTTTTTTTTCTTAAATAAGGCAGAAAAAGAGAGAGAGAAAATGAATAGAAGAAAATACCTCACACCTGGACACTCACCAACGTTTTATACAGATTCTACAAACCTAGCTAATATCTTTAGTTACTATCTCAGACGTCGGCGAACATCAAAGCTTTCATTACAGTACAATACAAAGAAAATAAACCGTACATTATCACTGTAGTCATATGAAATGCTTAAAATGCAGACGCAATCTTGGCACTTGAAATATTTGGTAACCTAGAAGAGTCGAAACGTTGGCAAACGTTTCGTGAACTCTCTGAACACCTTTGAACCAGTAAATGAACCGCCTCCGAACTTGAGCGATGAGATGCGGTTGTTGTTGTTGTTTTCTTCTTTTTCTTCCACTGACCACAAAGAAAGACTGGATCGAGCTTCTAGCGGTTCTAAAGATAAATATTCTTGTGGTCTTCTTGATGGGACATTGATGGGTTCTTGGCATATTGTACATTATGGTATGTCATGGTTAAATCGCGTGTAGAACCTTTATAAGGCGTCAATGTGCTATCGTGTATTTCACGTTTGTTCTGTTTCTATTTCTTTGAAGTTTGATTTCTTTTGGATTTTCTTATTCCTAAAGGCACATTTCCCTCTACTGGAATAAACAGCTGGGGATGAGGCCTAAACCACTCTTTTTTGTAGGATGCAATTCTACCACGCATCCTACAATAGTCTTTGGTGAGATTATAAAATGGCATTTCACTATTTCTCGTTTGAAAATCATACAACTAGTTCTCTAAGGGAAAGGTCCTTGCCTTCCATTTTCTTCTGCGCAATACATTGGCGGTAAAAAATACAAAAGATAGAGTGCATAAAAAGCAAGACCGTAATTCACGTGTTTTTTTTTTTTATGTTTTGGACAAGGGAAAATGGTTTTAAGCGAAGAATGGATTCAATCTTCAGCGGACTGGCGACGAGAAGAGAGAGAGAGAGAGAGAGAGAGAGAGAGAGAGAGAGAGAGAGAAGGAGAGAGAGACGAGAGAGAGAGAGAGAGAGAGAGAGAGAGAGAGAGAGAGAGAGAGAGAGAGCGTGGTTCGGTTCGATCCAGTCTCCCTTTAGAGATCGGTGGCTTATTCAACACATCTCTTTGATCTCTTTCTTCTTCTTCTTCCTCTTATTTTGTTGCTGTTGGTCTTCTTCTTCTTCTCCACCTCCTCTTCCTTGTCTTCCTTCTTCCACTTTTTTCTGCTTCTTTTGGAAAGAAGGAAAAAATATGTGTATTTGTGGATGTAAATCTATTCCTGCTT
>NW_020869463.1:522776-525276 GCF_003789085.1 Penaeus vannamei
TAATAATAATAATAATAATAATAATAATAATAATAATAATAATAATAATAATAATAATAATAATAATAATAATAATAACAATAATAATATAAAAATAATAATAATAATAATAATAATAATAATAATAATAATAATAATATAATAATAATAATATAATAATAATAATAATAATAATAATAATAATACAATAATAATAATAATAATAATAATAATAATAATAATAATAATAATAATAATAATAATAATAATAATAATAAATATATAATATAATAATGATAATAATAATAATAATAATAATAAATAATAATAATAATAATAATAATAATAATAATAATAATAATAATAATAATAATAATAATAATAATAATAATAATAATAATAATAATAATAATAATAATAATAATAATAATAATAATAATAATGATAAGGAAAAAAACAATAATAATAATAAAAATAATAATAATAATAATGATAATAACGAGAATAAATAAATAAATAAATAAATTAATTAAAATAATAATGATATCAAATAAACAAATGCAGGCATCCCAGCCGGCGCCCTCCAGCACCCACCTCTCCCTGAACCACGGCGGCAGATACACCAGCACGTAGGGCAGCCTCTCCTCCAACATCCCGACGTAGGTTGACCTGATGGTGCCCCAGCGCATGCCGTGGTCGCTCAGGAAGAAGAGGGCGGTGCGGTTGAGGGCGCCCATCTCCTGCAGCTTCTTCAGGTACTCCAGGTGCGGTTGGTCGGCGTGGCGGAGCATGTTCAGGTTGTCGTGACTCACGCTCGCCGACCAGAACAGGCTGAAGCTCGGCCGACTCCGGAAGGTGCGGGCGATCTCCAGGGAGTAGTCGTGGACCACCTGAAGAGGGAGAGGGGGTTAGGAGGGGGCGTTATGGTCGCCTGAGGTTCTCTATCTTGTTCTCTCTCGCATTAGATCTCGCATTCGATCTCTCATTTTCTGTCTCACTCTCTCTCTCTCATTTGCTCTCTCACTCTCTATCACTCTCTCTCTCTGTTACTCTCTCATTCGCTCTCTCACTCTCTCTCTCATTTGCTCTCTCGTCTGCTCTCTCATTCGGTCTCATTCGGTCTCTCATTTTCTCTCTCACTCTCTCTCTCACTCTCTCTCACTCACTCTCTCATTCACTCTCTCATTCTCTCTCATTCACTCATTCTCTCTCTCATTTGCTCCCCCATTCGCTCTTCCATTCGCTCTCACATTCACTCTTATTCTCTCTCCCATTCCCGCTCTCTTCTTGCAACTGTCCCCTCTAATGCCACACTTCCCCTTCCCTCTCGAAACCTCCATCGCCGAAGCATTAAACTCGAAATTCCATTATCAACTATTGTCATTCACGCTCGACACGAGACGAGCGCCCGTTCTAAGAGCCATCTCGCCCCGACACGACACGGGAAGATCGCCTTTACGTGCCCGCCAAAGAAGACCCTCTGGGATCTACCCTCTGCACGGACGCCCCCTCCTCTATATAGCCCATTTACAGGCGCCGTTCGCTCAGTCTCCCTCGGGCCGCCGTATCAAGGGGAGGTGCTCGACGTAATCCCTCTGGCCATAGGAGGTGCCTCGTCGTTCAAGGGAGAGGTTGGGAAATGAGAGAAAGAGAGAGAGGAGAGAGAGAGAGGAGGAGAGAGGAGAGAGAGAGAGAGAGAGAGAGAGAGAGAGAGAGAGAGAGAGAGAGAGAGAGAGAGAGAGAGAGAGAGAGAGAGAGAGAGAGAGAGAGAGAGAGAGAGAGAGAGAGAGAGAGAGAGAGAGAGAGAGAGAGAGAGAGAGAGGAGAGAGGAGGAGAGAGAGAGGGAGGGAGGGGAGGGGAGGGAGGGAGGGAGGGAGGGAGGGAGGGAGGGAGGGAGAGAGAAGAAGAGAGAGAGAGAGAGGGACGTGGGTTCAATTCTTAGAGGGGTTTCTGTTTTCTTGTTGTTTTGTTTTATTCTTTTATCAGTTTGCGAGTATTATTATATTTTTTGTTGTCATATTTTTTTATATTATTGGTTTGATTTGTATTTCGGTTTCTTATATTGGTAACGTTATTATTAGTGTTATATTTGTTATTCTTATCATAAAAAATATCCACCTTATCATTGTCATTATTATGAACATTATCCAACTATTCATCCATATATCCATTCATCCATCCCCCTCCAACCTAATAGTCTATCCAGCTGTCCTCTCACTCTGATATATCAAATTTATTCCTCCCATCCTCCCTCTCTCCTTTCCTCCTTCCTTCCTTCCATCCTTCCTTCCATCCACCCCCCCCTTCTTCCTTCCTTCCCTCCTTCCCTCCCTCCTTCCTTCCCTCCCTCCTCCCTCCTCCCTCCTCCCTCCTCTCCCTCCCTCCCTTCCCTCCTCCCTCCTTCTCCTTCCCTCCCTCCTCTCTCCTCCTCCTCCTCCTCCTCCTCCTCCTCCTCCCTCCCTCCCTCCTCTCCCTCCCTCCCTCTCCCCTCCCTCCTCCCCTCCCTCCCTCCTCCCTCCCT
>NW_020869463.1:527776-530276 GCF_003789085.1 Penaeus vannamei
AGGAAGAGAGAAGGAGAGAGAGGAAGGGGGAGGGAGGGAGGGTGAAGGGAGAGAGGAAGGAAGAAGGGAGGGTGGGAGGGAGGCGAGAGAGAAGGAAGAGTTGGGGGAGGGAGGGAGGGAGGGAGGGAAGGGGAGAGAGGGAAGGAAGGAGGGAGGGTGGAGGGAGGGAGGGTGGGTAGGAGGGAAGTAGAAAATGAAAGAGAGAGACAGACAGACAGACACACAGACAGAGGCAGAAAGACCTAACAGCAACCCTAGAACCCACGAAGACGAAACCACAAACTCCTCCAAGCCAAACCTCCATCTCCCATCGGCGGCGGCGTTGTACACCTCTGGTTTCTGTTCCACCCGATAGATGGCGCGGTAGCAGCACCTGACGTCACTTCCGTCGGGCCCGCCGTCGCCGCCGAGATCCGAGCTCGTGTTGGTGACGAAGTCGAAGTAGACGTTGCTGTTGATGAGTTTGTGTTCCCTGATGGCTCTCTCGTTTTCCGTTTCGACCGACACGTAGGAGGTCGTCGAGAGGGAAGGTCGCTTGGTCGTTGAGGAAGAAGGAGAAGAGGATGACGATGAAGAGGAAGAAGAGGAGGAAGACGCTGATGATGATGAGGATGAGGATGACGACGCGGACGACGAGGGGGACGTCGAGGAGGACGGGGTGGTGGAAGTGAGCGCGTCCTCGTACACCTTCAGGAAGTAGTCGAGGTGGTCGTGCAAGGCTTGGGGGTGGTAGTACAAGGTCGTCCCGTTGGCACTGGTCAGAGCTACGTGGTTGCTACATGTCAGCTGTAGCGAAGAAGTTGTATGAAGAAAGTTTTGTTAGATTGTTTGCTTAGAATATCAGTCTTAGGACTAAAAATAAAGTTTTTAACAAACTTTTAAGTTAGGGCCACCGAATTTCTGCACGGGTGGTCTGTGAGTCAAAGTTTTCATATAATTCGTGTAAAGTTCATTCTCTGTAAGTGCTTGCTGTTATGTGTGAGGGTTAACTATAATCTCATTGTGTGAATATATTTCAGCATTTATCTAATTGAATGTCACGAACAGTCAATAAATTCAACATAATTTCTTGCACACGAAAGACCCTGAACTCTACATTAAAGAATAACTCAGTCACCCCATTAATTGAAAAAAAAACGAAAATAATCACAGAAAACGAACCCTCCCGATCCATTACAGAAAACGGGAACTCACCGAAATAGGATTAGAGATGAAACGCGTTACAGTGTGATGAAAAGGGTCGAAGTCCGGGATAACACAACCGGATGTGTGTACAAGGAAACCCTTCTGGTCCTTCTCCTCTTCTTCTTCTCCTCCTTCTCCTCTATCTTTATCACCACCATTCTTATCACTTGTGCTTTTGTGGCCGTAATTGCCAGGCGTTGAGGGGGCGGTCGATGACGCAGCAGACGAGGAATTCAAGGAAGGCACCTTAATGTCCATGATGTATTCGGGGGCATGGTTAACTGGGGAAAAAATAAACGATAATTAATTTATAAACAAGGGTGAGTAAATGATAAGAGAAATAAAAAAAATAATGAGTGGATAATAGTGAATCTGCGATCAGAACGAGAGTACCAAGAATAAATTGATAAATGGGAGTATATGAGAGACAAAGAGAGAGAGAGAGGGAGATGAGGGTGAGTGAATTATCAGAGAAAAAGAGACAGAAAGATCGTTAATAAATAGATAAGGATAAGTAAACGATACAAAGGGAATGAAGTAAATGAAAAAAAAATCACGAATAGAAAGATCGTTAATAAATAGATAAGGATAATTAATCGATACAAAGGGAATGGAGTAAACGAATAGATAAATTGGTTGATAAATAAATATACAGATGAAGAGATACATAAACAAAGACAAATAGCCAACTGGAGATAAACGACCATCATAAACAATAAATAAACAAGACTCAAGATAAAAACAAATAATAATAACAACAATACTGATAAAAAAGGCACAGACGAAATAAATACTGTATATCAATTTAATATTACGAGAGAGAGTCGGCGGATGAAAATTTATGAGCTATTTCAGCAGTTCACTCTACGAATTAATCTCCGTCTTTGTGCAGAATAATTTCTCTAATTAAATAGTTATGTGAGTATAATAAAGGGAATGAGGGAGAGGGGGTGAGAGAGAGAGAGAGAGGGAGGGGGAAAAGGAGAGGGAGAGGGAGAGGGAGAGGGAGAGAGAGAGGGAGAGACAGAGAGAGAGAGAGAGAATGAGGGATGGAGAGAGCGAATGAGGGAGGAGAGAGAGAGAGAGAGAGAGAGAGAATGAGGGAGGGAGAGAAAGCGAATGAGGGAGGAAGAGAGAGAGAGAGGGTGAAAGATTGACAGGGAGAGTGAGAGAAAGGGAAAGAGGGAAGGTGTGAGTGAGAGGGAGAAGGGGGAGAGAGAGAAAAAAAAAAAGAGAGAAGAAAGAGATTTTTGCAAACTTTAAAAAAAAATTCAACCTGTTAATTCGGATTTCTCATTTTCCATTTTTATTATAA
>NW_020869463.1:534771-539771 GCF_003789085.1 Penaeus vannamei
ATATATGTATATATATATATATATTATATTATATATATATATATATATATATATATATTATATATATATATATATATATATATATATATATATATATATATATATATATATATATATATATATATATATATATATATATATAGGTATATAGATAAAAAAAATAAATATATAGGTGAACAACAGAATCAACAGACCACCTGTCACAAGCTCACCCCCGCGCGCCACCGCCTCTCCCATACACACACTATAGCAACAGCGATAACGGTTGAGTCTCGAAAGTGATGAGTGGCTGACCCTTGACTGGCGTGAGTAAACTGAGTCTGTACAGTTATGAATGAGTAAGAGAGAGCCTATGGCGCCGTGGATAACTGTATTCATATCCGTCTACCTATCTAACTATTTCTCTATGTCTCTGTTGGTCTTTCTGTCTATCTATCAAACTATTTCTCTATCTCTCTATTGGTCAGTCTGTCTATCTATTAAACTATTTATCTATCTCTCTATTGGTCTGTCTATCTATTTATCAATCACTCTATCTATCTATTTATTTGTCTAACTACCTATTTATCTATTTTCTAACTATCTATCTATGTGTATATATTCCTTCTGTATATATGTGAATAATTAACCGACTCTCTTTCTCCGTTATTAATGAAGAAATCAGTTTAATCTGTAATAACAATTGGAACGATCAGCCAGTTGTCAAAATTGTGCAAGGCCCGACCCAATAGATATTCATTATACAGACTTGCATATAAACAGATATAAATGTATATCTTTCTTCAAGACATGCAAATCTACCGGAAGATCGATAGTAAATATATATCTATCAGTCTAGACATGCAAATCCACTGGACAGATATATAAGTAAATGTATATCTGTCAGATGAATAAACAGACAAGCGTATATTTCTGTGTATATCCATGTACGTATATGTAAATATTCATTGGATCATAAGGCAAATTTTGAAACGAATAACACAGTCCATTCATTGATGAATAACAAAATACCTTATATTATTATGAATATCTAATAAATGAATGAATTTAGACGAATGATGATGAAAATTGTTTTAAACGAGAGGTTAATGACACAATGCAGGAATAATTAAAAACTAAATTTACGCAATAATAAATAATCTGAGACATCACTGTACGGATTTTCAACTGAAAATGACAGAGAAAAATATGAAGTAAAATAGTCACAAGATGAAGTACCAACGGAATTGCACACATACATTTACATTTTCATTTTAAAAATCCATGGATACATAAATATTTATTCATGAATTTATAGGAATGTATGCATAACAAGGGAGAACAATGAACTGAGGTGAATAAAAGCAATATGAATAGTTATTTTCTACATTGTGTTTAGTCCGCTTTTTGAGTAGATCAGATAAGTTCTATAGAGGTGTAAACTGCTATGCAAGACTGCCAATTTTATTGCTATTAATACTGTTACTATACAGCTACTGCTTCTACTACTTCTATTACTTTCTACTGCTACTACTACAACTATTATCATTAAGACTACTACTACTACTACTTCTATTAAGTACGGTTGTTACTTTTTACTACTACTACTACCACAACTACTGCTGCTGCTGTTACAACAACAGCTACTACAACTACTGTTGTTGCTACTGCTGTTACAAGAACAGTTATTACTACAACTACTGCTACATCCTAGTACTCCTACTATTACTATTACTTCGACTGCTGCTGATGCTATTACTAATAATACTTATCCTACTGATATTTTTGCCACGACTGCTACTAATACTACAAGCCACAATAGTAGGGATAAATAAGGTAAGTTTGAAACAAATAAGCAACCAAAAGCACAAAGATTAGCCTAAACACCCCCCCAAAAAAAAAGAAGAAAAAAATCTTTCTCTCCCACCCGCCATCCGCAATTCTTCATGGAGACCGGCCTCCGTCTGCCCGCGCCGCCCGCATCAGAGACTCGCTTCCTCTGTCGCCTCCCTTCCCCGCCGCCGCCGCCATTACCTGTCACGTGATCCATGACGAAGTAGTCGGCCTGCGAGCGGTCCTCGTGGGGCTGCGACGTCGCCGACGCCTGCCCCAGCGACTGCCTGGCGGGGCTCTGGTGCTGCGGCGAGCCCGGGCGCGACGCCAGGGAGCTCCTCCGCTCGAGGGTGCGGGAGGGCCGCGCCGATGCTCCTCCTTCGTCGAATTGTTCAGGCGAGGCCTTGGCGGCCTCCGTGGCGGAGGCGCCGCTGTCAGTAATCCCGGCCGTTGCTTCGGCTGCCTGAGCAGAACCGGCGGGCGCGTGGGAGGCGAGGGTGCCCTCGGAGGGCGGGGCCTGCTCGCGTGCCCCTCTCTCGGGCGCGGGGCGTCCTCCTCGGGCATCACCGGCGACGTCGCCGTTTCGCTGACGGTCTGGTACGTGGGCGTGCTCTCGCCTCGGCTCGGGCACGCGGGGCTGGCCTCCGCCCGCACCTGGAACGACGGGATGCGCTCGAGGCCCGCCTGGTGCGTGGGCAGGCCGTCCTGCTTCGCCCTGCTGTCCCCGCCCAGCGACGCGCCCTGAGTCGCCAGCAGGTAGGACGCGCCCGGGGGCGTCTTGTCCCCTTTGGTCGCGTCCGCGGGCCTCGTGGGCGACCTGCCCGACGAAGGCGGCTGCGGGGCGGCCTTCTTCGGCCGGCGCGGCACCGGAGGAGGAACGAGCGACCGCGGAGGCGCCTCGGCCGTCGGGGCGCCGGCTTGCCCTTCGCGCTTTGACTGCGGCGGGGGCTCGTACTGGTGGAAGGCGGGCGGCGGCGGGCGCGGGGGCGGCCTGGGCACTGCGGGCGCCGGGGCCTCGGGGGCGGCTGGCGGCGGGAGGGCGAGGCGCTCGACTCCCGGACGCGCTTTTGGTTGCGGCGCCCGCGGCCGGCGCGGTCGAAAGGGCGCTGTAGATGGCCTCCAGCTGCTTCTCCTGGCGCCCGTCGAGGCCTGCGGGGGGAGCGAGGCGGGGGCGGAATCCTGGGGCGCGCCGGGAGGCCCCCCCGACCCTGGCGACGGGGATGGCTTGGTTGGAGACGACGATGCTGGGCAGGGCGTAGGTGCCGTGCCCCGCGCCCCCCTCCAGCGACGCCGCCCGCGCCGTGACGCCGACCGCGCCGCCCTTCCTGCCGGAGCCGCCGGGGCGCCGCGAGCGGAAGCTGTTGTCCAGCTCGGTGTCGCTGCTGGAGGTCTCGGGCGCCCGCAGGAGGCTGGTGAGGCTGCTGCGGGAGCCCGTGGAGCGGCGCTTGCGGCGCTTGGCGTCGCCCGCGTCGCCGCTGCTGGCGAGGCTGCCGGAGGTCTTGGGGAGGCTGGAGTCCTGCGCGGCGGGCTCGCGCTTGGGCTCCTTGTGGCTCCGTAGGTGCTGGCGTTGGAGTGGACGGCCGCCTTGCGCGCGGCGCGGCGGCGTGCTGCGCGGGGACACGCTCTTGTAGCGCTGCACCCGGGACAGCTGCTGCACGCCCGCCGCCCTGTGCCTGGCTGGCGCGGGCTGGCGCCCTCGGACGGAGGCTCCCTTCTGGAAGGGAGGGGTCCTTCGGCGGGGGGCGCCGTCCCCCGGGGCCGCCTGGGCGCCCGGGAGGTAGCCCTTGGCCGCCAGCACCGCCGCTATCTCGCGCAGGATGTACTCCTTGCTGGAGGAGTCCTCGGCGTCGGCGGCGGCGGCCGCGCGGGCGTCATGTCGGGGAAGGGCGTCTTGGGGCTGGGGCGCGCGCCGCGTGACCAGGCTGGCCTCCTCCGCCACCTCCTGCCGGATCTGGCGCTCCACGCCTTGATGCGCTCCTCGATGTACGACTTGATGAGCGACTCCGAGAGGCGGTCGTCCAGGCTGGCGTCCGTCGCGGGCGTCGAGGCGGTGGTGGTGGTGGGCTGCGGCCGAGGCGGAAGCTCTCGCTGCGGGGCTTGGCGCGGGGGCGGTCGGTGCCCGACGGCGCCGCCAGGCCGGGGCCGCGGCGCCGAAGCTGGTCGTGTTCCGCTTGCTGTAGTTCCTCTCCTCCTTGGCCTTCTTCAGCGCCTCGACCTCCGACTTGGTCTTGGAGGGCTCGTGCTTGGCGGCCTCGGCCTGCGCCTTCAGCTGGCGGTTCTTGAGGAAGACCTGCAGCGCCGCCTCCTCCTCGCTGGTGGGCGGGATGGAGCTCTCGGCCTTGGCGCCCCGCAGCGAGGGCGCGCGCGGCTGCAGGCGGTCCACCTTGACCTCGAAGAGGGTCTCCTCGTAGGTGAGCTCGTCGTAGGGCGTGGTCATGCCGGCGTAGAGGTGCGTGTCGTGCGCCGACGTGAAGCCCGAGGGCGACTTGCTCTCCAGGGTGGAGTAGGTGCCGGCGATGCCCTTGCGGCGGTCGTAGAGGCTCTTCTCGAGCTCCGTGGAGTGGTCGCTCTCGGCCAGCAGGTGGCGGTGCTGGCGGAAGAAGGCGTCGGGGTCGAAGGAGCTCTCGAAGTCCGTGTTGTCCTGCACGTCTTGTCCCACAGGAAGGACGTGTTGCGCCGCGGCAGGAAGGACTCGGGCGACGAGGAGTCGGCGGGGAGCGGGAAGTGGGTGTGGGTGCCTTTGAGGGCCGTGTCGGGCACCGGCGGAACATGACGTCGTCCATGCCCCGAGCGTGCGCCACAGTCGCGTGTGCGCCCGCAGGTGAGGGTTCACCGTCTCACATCCTGAGTGCAACATACATCACACTCGCGCGCACGCACACACGAACACACGACGATCCAGCACTTCGGGAGATGACACTCTTTCACTCGCTCAGCGCGGCGAAAGACCGGCGATCGAGGCTCCCAAATGAACGCCCCAGGTTCCTCTTGCCGTTCTCTAAACACACGTGAGGATTAACCCTAAAAAAATTGGGGCACTCGCGGTGATATTTTTCCTTTTCTCTTCTTTTTAATTCCCCGAAGGGAGTCCGCCCTCCTGTCGGCCGACGCTGCTCGCTCGCCGTGTAAAGTGGCGCTCATGAACGGAACGCACCATTTGCGACGGGAGTTGCGGAACAGAGCCAATA
>NW_020869463.1:544771-552155 GCF_003789085.1 Penaeus vannamei
AACTATCTATTTTTAATTCGTTTTTCCCGGTTTATTTTCATTTCTGCTGCGTTCGGAACTGCTCGTCCTGCTCGTTTCGGCCGTTCGGAACCTCTACTATCTCGTCCGGGACAAGTAGTCCATCTCGTCCATCTTGGCCTCTTGCGAACCTGGGCGAGCAGGACGAGATGACGTCACAACAGACTTTTTTGTATGTAAACACTGACAGTTGCAGGTAACCGCAAGATATTGATGGGTAATTTTATGGCCCTTTTTTGGTGTTATGAAAGGACATTTGTGTGTTTGTCAGTTGCAGGTAAGTTAAATATGCATCAAAGGAGTTACAAAACCTGTGCAGCGTGTAAAATAAAGACACCGGTATGATAAAAAGTGAGTTTACATGCGAGCCGGTTGCATTCCGGGCAGAAAGGGTCTTGGAGGTTCCGAACGCGGCCTCCTTGTTCTGCTCAAGGTCTATGTAAGGACTCAGAAAGACCTTTGTCCTGCTGGTCCTGACAAGTTGTCTGGACGAGCAAGACAAGGAGTTCCGGACGCAGCATTAGAACCGTCCCTTTCCTCCCCTCCCTCTCTTCCTCTCCTTCTCATCTCCTTTCCTCTCCTCCTCTCCTCCTCATCCTCCCTTTCCTCCCTCTCCCTCTCTTCCTCTCCTTCTCATCCTCCTTCTCTCCCTCCTCTCCTCCTCATCCTCCCTTTCCTCCTCCCTCTCTTCTCTCTCCTTCTCATCCTCCCTCTCTTCCTCTCATCCTCATCCTCCTTTCCTCCCCTCCCTCTCTTCCTCTCTCATCCTCCTTTCCTCGCCTCCCTCTCTTCCTCTCTTCTCATCCTCTCCTTTCCTCCCCTCCCTCTCTTCCTCTCCTTCTCATCCTCCCTTCCCTCTCTTCCCTTCCTTTCCTCCCCTCCCTCTCTTCCTCTCCCCTCATCCTCCCTTTCCTCTCCTTCTCATCCCTCCCTTTCCTCCCCTCCCTCTCTTCCTCTCCTCCTCATCCCCTTTCCTCCCCTCCTCTCCTCCCTTTCCTCCCTCCTCTGCTTCCTCTCCTTCTCTCCTCCCCTTTCTCCCTCCCTCCCTCCCCTCCCTCTCTCCTCCCTCTCCCTCCTCTCCTCTCCCTTCTCCCTCCTTTCCTCCCCTCCCTCCTCCTCTCCTCCCTCCTCCCTCCGCTCCCCTCCCCTCCCCTCCCTCCCTCCCTCCCTCCTCCCTCCCTCCCTCCTCCCTCCCCTCTCTCTAACGACCCGACCACGAAACGAGCATCCGAATTCTCTCGCTGACCAATTCACTTACAAGTATTTAAGTTCTGGCTGAAGTACCGTGATGTAGACCGGAACCACTGCATACTTAATGGGTAATAATGTGGGATAGTTTATGCTAATTATTATAATGGAGCTTCCTATTGCTGTTAGTGTGAAAGGATTTTTTTTTATTTTTTTTTTTTACGGGTAGTATATCATTATTTGTTTTATTTGTTTGTTTGTATTTCTTTTTACGGGTAGTTGTATATCATTATTGTTTATTTGTTTGTTGTTGTTGATGGCATATTATTGTTTGTATTGTGATGTTTGGGATCTGTGGAGTGAGTATATATCGGTTAGTATTGTTTGTCTGTTATATCTTTATTAGTAGTTATAAGGAGATTTGTTAGTAATTTCATTTGAAACTGTTGATATTTACAAAGAATGGGAAAACCTTTAATACAATATGAAATATATTTAAAGTCGAACTAACATAAAGTCAAGAACAGTCGCTCAAACAAACAAACAAAATCAAAGACCATAGCAATGAATAATCACAAAAAACACGAAGAATATCAAAGGTTTAAAAAGAGTAACGCATTAACACGCAAACAACAAACAAACACCAATCATTGCACAGACAAACAAGCAAAACAAAACAAAAGCAATACGAAAAAAGCAAATCAAACAAACAAAACAATAAAACACAAAAAAAACAAATACAAAACAGCAGATACAACAATACAATTAAATATAAACCAAACACAAAACAACAAAATAATACTTAAACAAAACCCAAACAAACAACAATACCAAAACAAAAACAACAAAAAACCCAAACGAGAACAAAAATACCAAAAAAACAAAACAAAAGCAATACCAAAAAAAAAACCAAAAACGAGAACAAAAATACCAAAAACAAACAAAATCAAACAACCAAACAAACAACACAACAAATCGACATAAACCCAACATTTCCAAGTAATTAAAGCACACACATCGATCCAATAGACAGGAGGCGAGCGGCGGCCTACTTGTGACCCCGTGGCACCGTCTGGCAGGAGGCCCTCCCGGTCGCATCTGCGTGTGCCGAAATCCGACTCCTGTGAAACGTTTGTGAAGTCGGCCATTAGCTGGAGGGGGGGGGGGCGGGAGGGGATTACTCGATGGGGAAGAGAACAGATGACCCACGGGGATTATATGTCTGTTTGTCTGTCTGTCTGTCTTTCCTCTGTCTCTCTGTCTCTCTCTTTCTCTTTCTCTTTCTCTTTCTCTTTCTCTTGCTCCTTCTCTTCTCCTTCTCCTTCTCTTCTCCTTCTCCTTCTCCTTCTTCCCTTCTCCTTCTCGCTTCTCCTTCTCCTTCTCCTTCTCTTTCTCTCTCTCTCTCTCTCTCTCTCTCTCTTTATATAGATAGATAGATAGATAGATAGATAGATAGATAGATAGATAGATTAGCTAGATAGTCAGATATAGATATAGATAGAAATAGAGAGTAATTAAGTGAGAGAGATACAAAAGGTATACATATCTGCCCAAAGATAAGTGAGAGAAGAAAGAAGAAGAAGAAAAGAAAGAAAAAGAAAGAACGAAAGAAAGAAAACAAAAACAAAACAAAAACAAAGCAGGAGAACGAGAAAGAAAAGAAAAGAGAGATTATGCCTACAGAGAACAGTTAGTCACACAAACACCAAGAAAGGTAAACACGCACGCACAGATGTCGGCACAGCAAACAGGTAAAACATTTATTTTCCAGAATATGCTGAATCCATGAATTTTTTTCTCTCCCACTTCATATTAATCACCGTTTCTATAATGTCTATTTTCTTTCAGTACCATCATTTCGCTATTTTTTTCCCATAACCACAAGCTATTTCAACAGTGTTTATTTTTGTTATTCTTTTTGAAAATATTTTGCGTCCGTTACCTACAACTTTGATGGCCGCGTTTTGACCGATGTTTGTGTCAAGAGAGAAAGAGAGAATGAGAGAGAGAGAGAGAGAGAGAGAGAGAGAGAGAGAGAGAGAGAGAGAGAAGAGAGAGAGAGAGAGAGAAGAGAGAGAGAGAGAGAGAGAGAGAGAGAATGTGAAACGCAATCACACATGGTAACGCTTTCAGTAGTCTCCCCCTAAAATATCTGATATATAGAAAACGAAATCAAGTTCACTATAACAGAAAACCGATAACTGATAAGGGTAGACTAAGGTAAAATACATTACTTCTATTTTGAAAAAAATGTCAGTACCTGAACATTCCTTTCATATATAGATATATGGATATATATGTATGTGTACAAATATATACATACATACATATATATATACATATATATGAATATATATGCATACACATACATACATACATATACATACATACATAAACATACACACACATACATACATACATTTATATATACATGCAGGCATGCACACACACACACACACACACACACACACACACACACACACACACACACACACACACACACACACATATATATATATATATGTATGTATGTACACACGCATATATATATATATATATATATATATATATATATATATATATATATATATATATATATATATATATATGTGTGTGTGTGTGAGAGAGAAAGAGAGCCCGAAAATCAGCTACAAAGTTACATCTCGTTGTATCAGTGATAAAGATATATCGCATTTTCCTTTATGGAAATGAACGATTATACCTTCGAAAAAATACAGATAATTAAAAAAAAAAAATAATAATTCTAAAGACTAATACCTTAGCTTGATAAACTTTTGGATTATTTTGCTTTGAAACACCGGTTTCTATGAACATTTATAGCTCATGAAATTTCTAGTGATTGCGTTTGTGTACTTATGCTTTTTGTATGTGTGTGTGTGTGTGTGTGTGTGTGTGTGTGTGTTTGAGGGGGGAGAGCGAGAGCGAGAGAGAGAAAGAAAGAGAGAGAGAGAGAGAGAGAGAGAGAGAGAGAGAGAGAGAGAGAGAGAGAGAGAGAGAGAGAGAGAGAGAGAACATATATAAAAAGCAATCAGACATGGTGAGCAAAAGTTTTTTTCAATTGTCCCCCGCTAAAACAACCGGTCTTAGAAAACGGAATCAAGATCGCCCTCAAAGAAAACAAGAATACCTTCAGGTAAGACACATTACTTAACCATTTTTATATCAAACAGAATTAATATACAGACATATCGGTATGTATACATACATATATATATATATATATATATATATATATATAAAATATGTATGTGTGTGTGTGTTTTGAATTAGGTACAGTAATACATCTATGTGCTAATAAATATTTACAGAAGTCTCCCAACTTATACGCTTCATAGTAAATGAAAATGAACATACCGTCAGTTTAAAAGAAAACGTAATGTTTGAAGGGTAAACTTTGTTAATATCTTAGTAGACGATACCAGTTTCATAGTAATACACTCCACTGATGATCTTTTAAATAGCAAAAAAGGAACATAAAAATGTACTTACACTCAAATTATCCACACAGCACAAAGCTCTTTACATACCTGCAAAAGAAATAAATATAAATTAAAATGGAGGAATGGAAGAGACGCATATTAAATAAGAAAACATTATAATTACATAAAAAATGTAAGATGAGAATGGAGACTTCAATGCGTCCCAATAAGTGATCCCGAAAGAATCTCAAGATGTGGAAAAAAAGAAGGATAACAATTTGGCATAAAAACTGTAAATATATCAGCGTTAATCAGATTTTATGGATGTATTGTACGTCAACGTGTGAAAGGTTAAACAAATTTTCTAATAGTAAGAATATAATCATTTAACAGATGAACTTAGTGGAACGTAATAATTCGCGTGCAAAAATACTTCATATTAAAATTCTAACTTCCAAAAGATACCTGATAAAACTAACAATTTAGTAATAACGCCGTAGTTTGTTTACTTATATCATATAGGTTATGGATCAGATTTAGCTAAAAAATTAGGCTCGGAGTAAATGCATTTAATGTAGAAAAAAATGAATGAAAATTAATAACTTTACATCAATGGATGTGTTTTTGACTTGCTTCGATCTTCACCAGAAATACATGATCAATTATTGTTCAATAGTTTAATTGCTCTAAAAAATACTTCAGTATGATATTAACCGAAATTCATGCAATATACTGATCCTAGAAATAATACTTCATGTCTGAAGAACGAAATAAAAAAGGGTTTTTAGTGCTTCATTTCATCTTTTTACCTTTGTTATAGTGTTAATGTTTGTGCAAAGAGTAAAAAGTGTATAAGAGCGAAAACGATTTAAAATACTCTTAAAAACACATGTATAATACCAGATTAGGATTTGCCTAATATCTAAAAGAAATGTCAATTCCGTCATAACTGATGTGTTATGCTCGACAAACTAATATTTGTCGGTCTATTCGACTTCCATCGGTTCACGCTGGATACGGGACGGATTTAGATAAGTCTTACCTGTATTCTTTGAACTTTTTGGTTTCCCATTTTCGTTGGTCCGGCTCAACGAGCAACTATTCCCGTTTTCTACAACATCTAGGTCGTACGTGTGTTCCGGGTGATTGATATTTCTATTTACAGCGTCCGGAATGTTTCTTAGCGATCCGTTTTGTGTTGTACTTTGTTGATTATTGTTTCTCACACTGTTCCTTCCTTCGCGGTTGATGTTCGTCTGTCTGAACGACTGTCTGCGCGAGTTGACGATGCGGGCGGAGCGCTGCGGCACGGGCGTGGGCGGCTTGCCCACCACGGGGCGGGCGCGGGCGGGGGCGCCGAGCTCGCTGCCGAGGCCCTTGGCGCTCAGCTGCGAGACGTTGGCGGTGCTCCTGCGGGACGGCGACAGGTTCTGCTCCGAGAAGGACCTGCTGCGGGGAGCCTCGAGCGCCGAGGCGTCGCCCGCGTCGGCCGCTCTCGGGCCGAACCTCTGCGAGGCGTCGGGATCCCGCGGGTTGGGGACGCCGTAGGACCTGCTGGAGGAGGTGGCGGCGTCCCCCCGGTGCAGCAGCTCGCCCAGCGTCGGGCCGCGCACCAGCTTCGGCGTGGCGCTCATGAGGTTGTTGGCGGCGGCGAGGTTGCTCTGCTTCTCGAAGGCGCCGTTGTGGATCCTGATGCTGGAGCCGAAGTACAGGCGCCCCTGGCTGTTGACGCGCGCCTTCAGCGGGCTCGCGTCCGGCGCCCGCTCGTCGCGCGGCTCGTTGTAGCCCTCGTGCTCGTTGTCGTTGTCGTCGTCGTCGTCGCCGTCGTGAAGAACGGGGCGCGGCGAGAAGGTGGGCCGCGGCAGGTGCAGCGCGTCGCGCGGCTCCCGGTACGAGTCCCTGTGGCTCCCGCGCTGCGCCTGGTGGACCCTCACCAGGGTCTGCGCTGGCTTGCCGCCGCCGCCGCCGTGCATCTGCTGCACCTGCTGCCGGTGCTCGTGGGCGTGGTGCTGCTGCCGGTGGTGGTGCTGCGGGCGCTGCGGCACGGGCGGCGGCTGCTGGCGCATGGAGGAGCGGGTCGAGCTGGCGCCCGGGACGCTCCTGTTGAGCAGGAAGCCCGAGCCGGCGAGGGCGTCCGCCGCGGCCTCCCTCCGCGCCAGCTCCGCCCAGCCCGCCTGCGGCGCCTCCTTCGCGGCGCCCTTGTCGGCGTTCTCGAAGGACTTGGCGATGTGGGACACGGCGCCGGACCGCTTGGCCAGCCCCGTCAGGGTCTTGGGGTCCCTCCGGCCGTGCCCTCCGGAGTGGGACATCATGCTACGCCTCGGTGCGCGCGCGCGCTCTCTCGCGTCACTCGGTCACTCACGTCAGTTCAAGCGCGGGCGGCGGCGCGGGCGGACGTCGCTCGCTTGTCCTCGCCCATCACGGCTCGGGGGTGCTCACATTCTCGTACAAATCGAATTAACTGAATAATCAATGTCACGCCCTTAATATCTAAATCCTGGAATGGTAAACAACAAATTCACACACAGAGAAGATGCCAAAGGCCGTAGTATACGTAACGGCAACCGAAAGTGTGGACGTAAGTGACGACAACAAATATTTTACAGTTCGACTCCTATTACAGTCGTCAATGGCGGTCGGACCCCTCCCCCCCCCCCTCTAAAAAATGTCTGAACAAAGACGCGGGGATGGAACGCGCTCTCGAGTCTGTTTTTTTTTTTTTTTTTTTTTTTTTTTTT
>NW_020869463.1:557255-562255 GCF_003789085.1 Penaeus vannamei
GGGGAGGGATGGAGGAAGAAGAGGAGGGAAAGTTAAAGTCGGGAAGGAAGGAACAGGAGAAGGGATAGATTAAGAGAAGAGGAGAAAAAGAAGGAAGAATAAATAGGCTAGAGGAGAGGGAAAGGAAAGAGGAAGGGGAAAGATTAAGACGGATGGAAGAGAGAGAAATAAAAAAGAAATGGAAGGAGTTGAAGAACTTGAAGTGGAAGAGAAGAAGAAAATTAAAGAAGCAAACGAAGAGGTGAAAAGAAGAAGAAGGAGAGATCGAAGAGGGAAAAATAAATAACAGGAGAGAGGAAGACGCACGAATAGGAGTAAATAGAGAAGGAAAAGAAGGAGAAAGGGAAGAAGAAGAGACAAGAAGGAGAAAGAGAAGAGGAAAAGGAGACAAGGAGCAGGAAAAGTGGGAGCAGGAGTAGGGAAACTAGCCAGTCGAGTTTACTCAAGGAAATGACAAGAAGAAGAAGACGAGAAGGAGGAGGAGAAGAGGAAGAAGCAAGGAGGAGAAGGAGAAATCAGGGCACGAGAACTAGCCAGCCGTGTTTTACACACAGAATCAGTTGAAGGAAAACAAGGAGAGGGAGAAGAGAGAAGAATGAGAAGAAGAGGAGGAGCCACGAAGGAGAAGGAGAAGCAGGAGAGCTGGCCAGGAGCTCCCCCCCCCCCTCCCCCCTCCCCCCCTCCCCACTCCCCCTCCGAGGCCGCAGCGCCGCCGCCGCCGCTCCCGTCCGCCATATGTTACCGCGGCCCCGAGTCCCATTGGTCGGCCCAGAGAGTTCACTAGATCATGGCGGCGGCGGCGGCGTCCCACTCGCTCCGTAACCGTTGGCGACGAATGGCCACACGCGCCAAGACGTCGGATCGGCAGCGCTGAGGACCTTCTGCGGAAAACGAGAGAGAGAGAGAGAGACGCATCTCGTTTCGGAGGATGGCTGGCTGAAGCGGTGGTGTCGGTGCGGTGTTTTGGAAGAGAGAGAGAGAAAGAGACAGTGAATTCGTTGGATATTTATTAGTGTTTTTTAGGGTGGTTTTGTTTCGTTTTGTGTTATATTGTGACGTTGGGACTTGGAGAAAAATAAGGTGTTTCTGGTCCGAAGAGATTCTTAAAAGATGTGGACTGGTGTTCGGACTTTGTGCCAAGAAGGAGTGCCATCATCCCTGTTTATGGTTTGCTGTTTGCGTTCCTGTGCCACCAACTGACCCGCAGTGCCTCGAGAATACGCTGATAATAATGCCAAAGGATGATTTATAAGCAACAGTTCTTCTGGAGTGTTTGTTATCCTTAAGAAAGTATTACGAGCTGGTGTTCTTTTTATCATTGTTGTTATTATCAAGTCCTGACCCCAAGGAGTGCCATAGTTTTGACAGTAGAAATTGCTTGCTAGTTTCCACGATATTTAGTGCCGTTAGAGGATGCCGGTGATGACTGAATCCACCAGAGATTGGCTCTGTTCCGCAACTCCCGTCGCAAATGGTGCGTTCCGTTGATGAGCGCCACTTTACACGGCGAGCGAGCAGCGTCGGCCGACAGGAGGGCGGACTGCCTTCGGGGAATTAAAAAGAAGAGAAAAGGAAAATATCACCGCAAGTGCCCCAATTTTTTGAGGGTTAATCCTCACGTGTGTTTAGAGAACAGCAAGAGGGACCTGGGGCGTTCATTTGGGAGCCTCGACCGCCGGTCTTTCGCCGCGCTGAGCGAGTGAAAGAGTGTCATCTCCCGAAGTGCTGGATCGTCGTGTGTTCGTGTGTGCGTGCGCGCGAGTGTGATGTATGTTGCACTCAGGATGTGAGACGGTGAACCCTCACCTGCGGGCGCACACGCGACTGTGGCGCACGCTCGGGGGCATGGACGACGTCATGTTCCCGCCGGTGCCCGACACGGCCCTCAAAGGCACCCACACCCACTTCCCGCTGCCCGCCGACTCCTCGTCGCCCGAGTCCTTCCTGCCGCGGCGCAACACGTCCTTCCTGTGGGACAAGACGGTGCAGGACAACACGGACTTCGAGAGCTCCTTCGACCCCGACGCCTTCTTCCGCCAGCACCGCCACCTGCTGGCCGAGAGCGACCACTCCACGGAGCTCGAGAAGAGCCTCTACGACCGCCGCAAGGGCATCGCCGGCACCTACTCCACCCTGGAGAGCAAGTCGCCCTCGGGCTTCACGTCGGCGCACGACACGCACCTCTACGCCGGCATGACCACGCCCTACGACGAGCTCACCTACGAGGAGACGCTCTTCGAGGTCAAGGTGGACCGCCTGCAGCCGCGCGCGCCCTCGCTGCGGGGCGCCAAGGCCGAGAGCTCCATCCCGCCCACCAGCGAGGAGGAGGCGGCGCTGCAGGTCTTCCTCAAGAACCGCCAGCTGAAGGCGCAGGCCGAGGCCGCCAAGCACGAGCCCTCCAAGACCAAGTCGGAGGTCGAGGCGCTGAAGAAGGCCAAGGAGGAGAGGAACTACAGCAAGCGGAACACGACCAGCTTCGGGCGCCGCGGCCCCGGTCTGCGGCCCCGTCGGGCACCGACCGCCCCCGCGCCAAGCCCCGCAGCGAGAGCTTCCGCCTCGGCCGCAGCGCCCACCACCACCACCGCCTCGACGCCGCGACGGACGCCAGCCTGGACGACCGCCTCTCGGAGTCGCTCATCAAGTCGTACATCGAGGAGCGCATCAAGGCCGTGGAGCGCCAGATCCGGCAGGAGGTGGCGGAGGAGGCCAGCCTGGTCACGCGGCGCGCGCGCCCCAGCCCCAAGACGCCCTTCCCCGACATGACGCCCGCGCGGCCGCCCGCCGCCGACGCCGAGGACTCCTCCAGCAAGGAGTACATCCTGCGCGAGATAGCGGCGGTGCTGGCGGCCAAGGGCTACCTCCCGGGCGCCCAGGCGGCCCCGGGGGACGGCGCCCCCCGCCCGAAGGACCCCTCCCCTTCCAGAAGGGAGCCTCCGACCGAGGGCGCCAGCCCGCGGCAGCCCAGGCACAGGGCGGCGGGCGTGCAGCAGCTGTCCCGGGTGCAGCGCTACAAGAGCGTGTCCCCGCGCAGCACGCCGCCGCGCGCGCGCAAGGCGGCCGTCCACTCCAACGCCAGCACCTACAGGAGCCACAAGGAGCCCAAGCGCGAGCCCGCCGCGCAGGACTCCAGCCTCCCCAAGACCTCCGGCAGCCTCGCCAGCAGCGGCGACGCGGGCGACGCCAAGCGCCGCAAGCGCCGCTCCACGGGCTCCCGCAGCAGCCTCACCAGCCTCCTGCGGGCGCCCGAGACCTCCAGCAGCGACACCGAGCTGGACAACAGCTTCCGCTCGCGGCGCCCCGGCGGCTCCGGCAGGAAGGGCGGCGCGGTCGGCGTCACGGCGCGGGCGGCGTCGCTGGAGGGGGGGCGCGGGGCACGGCACCTACGCCCTGCCCAGCATCGTCGTCTCCAACCAAGCCATCCCCGTCGCCAGGGTCGGGGGGGCCTCCGGCGCGCCCCAGGATTCCGCCCCCGCCTCGCTCCCCCCGCAGGGCCTCGACGGGCGCCAGGAGAAGCAGCTGGAGGCCATCTACAGCGCCCTTTCGACCGCGCCGGCCGCGGCGCCGCAACCAAAAGCGCGTCCCGGGAGTCGAGCGCCTCGCCCTCCCGCCGCCAGCCGCCCCCGAGGCCCCCGGCGCCCGCAGTGCCCAGGCCGCCCCCGCGCCCGCCGCCGCCCGCCTTCCACCAGTACGAGCCCCCGCCGCAGTCAAAGCGCGAAGGGCAAGCCGGCGCCCCGACGGCCGAGGCGCCTCCGCGGTCGCTCGTTCCTCCTCCGGTGCCGCGCCGGCCGAAGAAGGCCGCCCCGCAGCCGCCTTCGTCGGGCAGGTCGCCCACGAGGCCCGCGGACGCGACCAAAGGGGACAAGACGCCCCCGGGCGCGTCCTACCTGCTGGCGACTCAGGGCGCGTCGCTGGGCGGGGACAGCAGGGCGAAGCAGGACGGCCTGCCCACGCACCAGGCGGGCCTCGAGCGCATCCCGTCGTTCCAGGTGCGGGCGGAGGCCAGCCCCGCGTGCCCGAGCCGAGGCGAGAGCACGCCCACGTACCAGACCGTCAGCGAAACGGCGACGTCGCCGGTGATGCCCGAGGAGGACGCCCCCGCGCCCGAGAGAGGGGCACGCGAGCAGGCCCCGCCCTCCGAGGGCACCCTCGCCTCCCACGCGCCCGCCGGTTCTGCTCAGGCAGCCGAAGCAACGGCCGGGATTACTGACAGCGGCGCCTCCGCCACGGAGGCCGCCAAGGCCTCGCCTGAACAATTCGACGAAGGAGGAGCATCGGCGCGGCCCTCCCGCACCCTCGAGCGGAGGAGCTCCCTGGCGTCGCGCCCGGGCTCGCCGCAGCACCAGAGCCCCGCCAGGCAGTCGCTGGGGCAGGCGTCGGCGACGTCGCAGCCCCACGAGGACCGCTCGCAGGCCGACTACTTCGTCATGGATCACGTGACAGGTAATGGCGGCGCGGGGGAAGGGGAGGCGACAGAGGAAGCGAGTCTCTGATGCGGGCGGCGCGGGGCAGACGGAGGCCGGTCTCCATGAAGAATTGCGGATGGCGGGTGGGAGAGAAAGATTTTTTTCTTCTTTTTTTGGGGGGTGTTTAGGTTATTCTTTGTGCTTTTGGTTGCTTATTTGTATTCAAACTTACCTTACGAATATTTGTCCCTACTATTGTGGCTTGTAGTATTAGTAGCAGGCGTAGCAAAAAATATCAGTAGGATAAGTATTATTAGTAATAGCAGCAGCAGTCGAAGTAATAGTAATAGTAGGAATACTAGGATGGTAGCAGTAGTTGTAGTAATAACTGTTCTTGTAACAGCAGTAGCAACAACAGTAGTTGTAGTAGCTGTTGTTGTAACAGCAGCAGCAGTAGTTGTGGTAGTAGTAGTAGTAAAAATTAACAACCGTAGTTAATAGAAGTAGTAGTAGTAGTAGTCGTAATGATAATAGTTGTAGTAGTAGCAGTAGAAGAAATCAGCAGTAGTAGAAGCAGTAGCTGTATAGTAACAGTAT
>NW_020869463.1:567255-572255 GCF_003789085.1 Penaeus vannamei
TATTATTATTATTAATTATTGTGGTGGTGTTGTTATTATTGCTGTTGTTTCTGTTTTATTGTTACCATTGCTGTTATTCTGATTAATGTTATTATTGTCATTGTTATCATTTCTTATTTTCCATAATTAACATTTATTAAGGCTGTACTTGCAAAGACCTCTTATATTCTTTTAAGATTATGAATTTGTACGAATATGGAAATAATGATAATTATAATAATAATAGTAATAATGAAGATAGTGAGCATGATGACAGTGATGATGATGATGATGATAGTGACAACGATGATGATAATGATGATAATGATAATGATAATAATAATGATAAAATGCTTATTTTACTACCATATGACTTCGTATCGAAAGTTGTTTAATGTGCATTTGATTGCTTGTATTTTTGGGCAAGTTATTGTCTTGTGTGTGTGTGTGTGTGTGTGTGTGTGTGTGTGTGTGTGTGTGTGTGTGTGTGTGAGTATGTGAGTGTATGTATGTGTGTGTGTGTGTTGTGCATGTGTATGTGTTGTGTGTGTTTGTTTTAGAGTGTTGTGGTGTGTTTGTGTGCGTGCGTATGCGTGTACTAACTCACTAAAAGCGACGAGCAGTCAGTCAAACAACCCACAGCCGCACTCGCCAACGCTTACCAGACTCCCAACACGAACGCCAAGGGGACGCGGCGCATGACACGTCTGCCTCGCTTCGCATGACACTCATGGCGATGCCTGGCAGGAGGTAGAAGTCCAGGAACGACGAAGGAACGGAAGCGAACGAGCCTGCAACGTGTGCAACTAATGATACCGTTCCTTGCATTTGCATAAATAGCGGTGCTAGATTTTTTTTTCTCTCTCTTTTTTAAGAATGATTTTTTTTTTCATTTAATCATAATTATTTTTTATATAATGATAGTGATATTTTTTTGTTCTTATAATCATAATTTTTTTTTATAATGATGGTGATATCTTATAATGATCATGATATTTTATAGTAATTATATTTTATAACGTTATCTTTTCATAATAATACTTATTATATATCCATTGTTGGAGAATAACTGTAATGGTAAATATATCACTGATAATTGCAGTAATAATGTTTGAAATTGACTTTTTGATAGAATGATAATAGTGATAATGGTAGCAATGGCTAAGGGAAGGAGTTAGAATAAAAGCAACATTTTTTTTTTTTTGTAAAAATGTTAATTATGATGTTGTAAGATGTTATTTCAGTGATAATGATGTTGTCGTATTAATGATGATAATAGTAGTTATTTTAGTGATACTGATAACGGTGATTGAATTAACAGTCGTAATGATAATAATAATCATGATATTATTTATGATAATGCTGATAATGACCTTATAGAGTGACCTTATACAGTGATAATTATAATGACGATAACAATGTATACACTGATAATGATACCAATAATAGTACTGGCAGAAGTAATACTACTACTAGTAGTAATGGTAATAATAATAATCATAATAATAAAAATAGCAATGGTAATAATGATAATAATAATGTTCGTGATGTTAATGATAGCGATAATAATGAGGATAAAATGATGATATTGATGATTATAAAAATTAATAATGATAATAATAAAAGTAGTAGTAGCAGTAGTAATGGTAATGATTAAACATGAATTATCATCTTCATCGTTATTATTACCATCACCATTTTTCTTCGTACTTTACGTGCAAAACAAAACATATTTTTCATGGGTATTTGTCATTTACCGCTATCGTCCATCTGTTAATTAATGACCATAAGATGGAAGCAGTTAATTCTGGGAAAGTTTCAGCATCGTCTTTTGAGAAATATATTTGTTGTCTTTAGGGTATTTTATTTTTTAAAGGGTGATTAGATTTTTTAAAATGATTTGTAAAAAGCTGTTGGATTGAAAATAAAATAAATAAATGATAAGACATAATGAGAAAAAATAGATTAGTAAATGAATAAGGTGCAACTATCTCAAAAAAAGGGGCGGAGCCAAACCAGGCGACATTGATGACGTCACAACCAAAGGGGGCGGAGCTAAGAGGAAGACGAGCAACAGCTGTTCAAATTGACTTCTTTTTTCTAACTGTTTCTCATCGTCTGTTTTCATGGCCAGCCTGCTGTTGCCTTGAGGGTAATGAGGCTACGAATCGTGATGTCATATTCACGTTTTTGAGAAATTGTATTAATATTAAGTGCGCTTTTTTTTTTTTTTTTTTTTTTTTTTTTTTTTTTTTTTTTTTTTTTTTTTTTTTTTAGCTTTCTCTCTTTGTTTCTTTCTGTTATTTTATTTCCTTTTTCATTTCTGGTGAAGTGGATTGCTTAAGAGATGATGATGATTGAGAAGATACAACATATCCAAATGTTATAGTTGTATTTTGAAATTATTATCGTCACCTACTTCTCAATAATTCAATGATTGTCATCACCAACCTGTCAACATGTCATAAGTCATCACCAACCTGTCAACATGTCAATCTCATCAACCTGCCAACTTGTCATAAGTTCTCACCAACCTATCAAATGCATTTAAGTATGTTTGAAGTTACATAGAAATTACTTGGTTTAGAAGTGTTACAAGAAAACATTCACTTTATTTTTGTATTGAAATTCAGTGGCAAACACACACACATACATATATATTATATATATATATATATATATATATATATATATATATATATATTATATATATATATGTGTTGTGTAATATATATATATATTATATATATATATTATATATATGTATATATAGTATATATATAATATATATATTATATATATATATATAATATATATATATATATATATATATATATATATATATATATATATATTATATATATATATGTATGTATGTATGTTTGTATATATATTCTTTTTTTGTGTGTTTTTTTTCACCGAAGGGCTCCAAAATAGTATGTCATATATACGGCAAGTGATCTGTCATAAGACGGTCAAAATGTTATTCCTTTTCATTTCCTCATGAATTAATTCACTTTACGATAACAACTATAGTGATATTTACTTTAAAAAAGTTATAAAATAAACACAAAAATAAGTATGAAAATGTACCATAAGCTGATGTTTAAGTACAAAAATAATTTGCAAAATGGACTTGAGAAGATATCCAAGCACTGGTTACTTTATAAGTATAGTTATAAAGTAACCAGATCCCCCATACTTAAAGAGTCATTAGAAACCCTCATGGTTAATTATGATACCTGATAATGAAGGCAATTATATGACGTATATTATGATCTTAATAGGCGATAATATCAGTTTCTTTAGCACAGGTAATGGGGTAATAACCGCCTTTTGAAGCGGTATTTGAACAGATGAGTTACATAGCCTTTATTTCTGACTAACGGGAGTCGTCTTAACCCCGACAGAAATTGTTTAAATAGCAGTTGAGTGGCTAGTGAGATTGCACGGCCGCTATTTACAAATGCGCAAAATAAAGATTACATGCTCATTACTCGAATATTTTGCTCGCCGCCTCGGTCACCTATTCCTCCTTCTTCTCCTTCTTTCGTTTTCCTTGTACTCCCTCTTCCTCTTCTCTCCTTTTCTTCTTTCTTTCTTTTCCCTTATACTCCTCTTCCTTCTTCTCCTTTTTTTTTCTTTCTTTCTTTTCCCTTATACTCTCTTTCCTTCTCTTCCTTTTCTTCTTTCTTTCTTTCTTTCCCTAATACTCCTCTTCTTCTCTCTTTCTTCTTTCTTTCTTTCTTTTCACTTATACTCCTCTTCCTCCTCTCCTTTTCTTCTTTCTTTCTTTCTTTTCCCTTATACTCCTCTTCCTCCTTATATATCTCCTCCCTTCCCTTCCTCATCCTTCGCTCTCCTGTTCCTTCTCTCTCTGTTACTCCTCCTAACCCTACCACCCCCTTCCCTCCTATTTCTTCCCCCTCCCTTTCTCCTTCCTTCGCTTCCCTTCCTCCCTCTGTTTCTCCTCCCTCCTCCGTCTTTTTCTCCTCCTTCCCCTTCTACTTCCCCCCTCCCTCATGTCCGCATTTTCCACCCAAATAGGCTGTAAATTTGTGTTAATCTATTCGGCGCCATATGCATGGACTTTCTTAAATTATATGGGTGAACATCACACCATCTCTTGGCCTGCTTCCCATACCGCAATCGTTACCGCAATCCTATGGGACTTTACACGCATCGTTCGTCACACTTATGCCTCGCTGTCTAGTTAATACAGTTGTACATGGGAATTTTTAAAGCATTTCCTTGTAAATTCGAGAGAAAGTTAAAATTAGTATAGTCTGCCCGTAAACCTTTTATCGTCATACCTCCGTTTTCTTTGAATAAGTCAGTTTTGTTGTGAAATCGGGATCTCTTTTCCGTAGAGTTTTCACAACCATTATTTTTTCGATCTTATTTCTGTTGCTTGATTGTCTTTCTTATTTTCTCTGTATAATTCACCTTCATAATTTAGCGAGCACTACTTTTGCAATTACTATTACTACTACCATTACTATATTCATTATTATTATTATATTATTATTATCTTTTTTATTATTGTTGTTCATGTTGTTATTATTATGATTGTTTTATTGTTACTATTATCATATTAGGATTATCATTATTATTTCTTAATCATATCATCATTATCACCACAATTCATTATGATCTTCATTAATGCTATTAATGATCGTCATTAACTATAGGTAGTAATAACTTTATTAATATTCGATCATAATAATGTTTTTGTAATTCCACAACAATGTTAGTATTATTGCTGTTATTGTTGTTATTATTGTTGTTGAAATATATTGTTATATTTATTATTATTATCTTCTCTTGCCAGTGTTATTGTTATTGATACTTTATACTGTCACTGTTGTTATTAGTTTTCATTATTATTCTTATCATTATTGTTATCCTAATTATAGTTTTTATATTTTATATTGTTATCAATATCATCATTTTATATCATTATTATTTTATATTTATTATTATCATTATTGTTGTTGTTGTTGTTATCCTCATTGTCATTA
>NW_020869463.1:579755-589755 GCF_003789085.1 Penaeus vannamei
TAGCAACATAGCAGTAGAAAGTAGTCAGTAGCAACAGTAGCAGTAAAGTAGTTGTAGCAACAGTAGCTAGTCAGGTAGTCATACCAATAGTAGCAGTAGTAGAAGTAGTCGTAGCAACAGTAGGCAGGAGTAGTCACAGGCAACAGTAGCAGTAGAAGTAGCTGTAAGCAAACAGTAGCTGTAGTAGTAGTCAATAACCAATAGTAGGCAGTAGCAGTATAGAAGTAGTTGCAACAGTAGCAGTAGTAGTTGTAGCAACAGTAGCAGTAGAAGTAGTTGTAGCAACAGTAGCGTAAAGTAGTAGATCATACCACAATAGTAGCAGTAGCCGTAGTATAGCAACAGTAGCAGTAGTAGTAGTCGTAGCAGCAACAGTTAGCAGTAGTAAGTCATAGCCAATAGTAGCAGTAGTAGCAGTAGCACAGTAGCTAGTAGTAGTCATACCAATAGTAAGCAGTAGCAGTAGAAGTAAGTCCGTAGCGTAGCAAGCAGTAGCAGTAGAAGTAGCTGTAGCAACAGTACAGTATAGTAGTCATACCAATAGTAGCAGTAGCAGTAGAAGTAGTCGTAGCAACAGTAGCAGTAGAGTATGTAGCAACAGTAGCGAGCATACAACAGTAGCAGTAGAAGTAGTCGTAGCAACAGTAGCAGTAGAAGTAGTAGCAGTCAGTAGCAGTAGCAGTAGAAGTAGTCAGCAACAGTAGCAGTAGAAGTAGTCATAGCAACAGTAGCAGTAGAAGTAGCTGTAGCAACAGTAGCTGTAGTAGTAGTCATACCAATAGTAGCAGTAGCAGTAGAAGTAGTCGTAGCAACAGTAGCAGTAGCAGCAGTAGCATTAGTAGCAGTAGAAGTAGTCGTAGCAACAGTAGCAGTAGTAGTCATAGCAGTAGAAGTAGTAGCAACAGTAGCAGTAGAAGTAGTCATTAGTAGCAGTAGCGTAGAAGTAGTCGTAGCAACAGTAGCAGTAGAAGTAGTCGTAGCAACAGTAGCAGTACAGTAGCAGTAGCAGTAGAAGTAAGTATCAGCAACAGTAGCTAGTAGCATAAATAGTAGCAGTAGCAGTAGAAGTAGTCGTAGCAACAGTAGCAGAAAGTAAGTAGTAGCATAAATAGTGGTAGCAACGGAAGTAGCAGAAGTAGTAACATCAATAGTATTTAAAAAATAATAACAATAATAACAACAATTATATCAAAACCCAAATTTGGCAAATTTGTTGTATACGTAGTCGGCAGTACACGCAGAATTTGCCGAATCATAGTCAGGCAGTAAATAATCATTATTTGGCTTAATGAGTGAAGAAAAAAGGTACAAAATGAGACAGGTGAACCCCGGTGGAAAGTGTTCATGCTCTAGATGGTAATTTGATCATAGCTGACGTGTTGACATTGCTTGTGGGGAGGGAAGTAATAACTACGGGTGCGTGTTGTTTGTTTCTTTGTTCGTTAATTTTTTAATTTTTTGTTGTTGTTATTTTTGTTGGGTAATTTATTTGTTGTTATTTTTTGTTGGGTAATTTATTTGTTTGTTATTTTTGTTGGTAATTTATTTGTTGTTGTTGTTATTTTTGTTGGGTAATTTATTTGTTGTTGTTATTTTTGTTGGGTAATTTATTTGTTGTTGGGTAATTTATTTGTTGTTGTTATTTTTTGTTGGGGATTTGTTGTTGTTTTTGTTGGGATTGTGATTATTATTGTTGTTATTATTGTCTTGAGGAGGAGGGTTATAATTTTCATTATCATTTTATTTGTTATTAGTGCTATTATCATTACGTTATTTATTATTTTATCAATCATCATATCATCATCATTCATTTATTAATGTTATTAGTGTGGTTGCTGTTAATATCATTATTATCATTGTTATTATTAATACTATTATTATTATTATCATTAGTAGTATTAGTTGTTGTAATTGTTTCTTATCCTGTTATTTTTTACTCATTTTATGTGAACATGTTTTGATTATATCATCTATGTTTTCATGTTTTGCTAGTGCACATTTACAATAGCAACCTTGAAATAATAAGTATGTAAATAATATGTAATTGTGGGGGTGACCGTACATGTAACAACTGAAGAAGCAAAAAGCAAAAATGTTGTAGATGCAATATTAATAGCAAGGGAAATAGAGGAGCAGGGGACATGTATGAACATAGTTCTGTTACAAAGCTTGTTGCAGTAGTCGTTGTAGTAAATGTGTGTGACGTGTGGTTGTAGAAATAACAGTTACAGTGATAAATGCCAAATTATAGTATGAATAAGGACTGCACGAATTACTGTTTGTAGCAGAAGTAGCATATGCAGAATTACAAGCAATTTACAAACCGACACAAGCTAGGCCCTGTGGTTAATCTGATGGCAGCAATTAATCTAATGCTAATGAGAGGGAGGTAGGAGCTGTAGTAGTAGTGTGGAAGCAATGACTGCAGTAAACGAGATAATTAGTTATAATATTTCGTGCGTCGACTGACATTTTCCAAGTAAATGTTGAAGACTAGATATTCAAGCAGAGATAGTAATTCCATAACTAGCGGTTATAGGAGTAGCAGTAGTAAAATCGGTGCTTTTTATAGCATAGATGTTTTCACTTTTAGCAATACAGAAGTGTACCATGCATATAATATATAAAATAGGGGAAAATTAGTGAAAGACAAAAGTTATTTACTAATTCTCTTCTTACTTGCCTCCCGTCTCACTCCTCTCCATCACATGACAGTACACGTTACCGTCATAAAAGTACAGGAAGTACTGTACTAAATAGGTGTTAATGTAACATATGCAAATCTACCGTAATGTTCCCTAATGATCTAAACAGCCGGGTGACATTCTGAATATGTTTCCACAAACCATTATACTTGACCGATATTTCTCATCCAGAGCAGCTGATAAAGACGAAAGATTCACCTCCCCTTCTACCCCTCCCCTCCCCCTTCTCTCCTTCCTTCTTTCTCTTCTCCTTCTCTCTCTCTCTCTCTCTATCTCTATCTCTTCTTCTCTCTCTCTCTATCTCTATCTATCTCCCTCTCTCCTCTCCTCTGTCTCTCTCTCTCTCTCTCTCTCTCTCTCTCCTCTCTCTCTCTCCTCTCTCTCTCTCTCTCTCTCTCTCTCTCTCTCTCTCTCTCTCTCTCTCTCTCTTCTCTCTCTCCCTCCCTCCCTCCCTCCCTCCTCCTCCTTCCTCTCCCTCTCTTTCTCTTTCTCTTCGTTCGAATAAAATCTACATTTTTTCTATATTCACTCTTTTGCTAGTCCGATTCCCACCCCATTTCACCATACTGCCATTCCACTTCCACGGTTGGAAAACGTTACCGCAACACCACCGTCCCTATCACAATACCACACGCCTTATGCCACTAAGACTACATTCTACCACACCTTTTTAGCATAGACACCTCCCCTCCCCTTTCTCCCTCCTCCCCCTTTCCTCCTTCCCCCTCCTTCCCCTTTCTCCTTCCCCTCCCCTCCTCCCCCCTCCCCTCCTCTTCCCCTCCTCCTCCCCCTTCTTTCTCCGCCCCCTTCCTTCCTCCTTCCCCCTTCCTCCTCCCCCTGTCTGCGTCTTGCCACAAGCTAGGCATACTCGGCCGCCCAGCCTGCCTCTGTCATATGCTCACCGTGACACCAGATGTCGCCCATTTATATACTCCGCTTCTGCTACTCCTCCTACTCCTCCTCCCCCTTCCTGCTTCTTCCTTTCTCCTTGTTTCCCTCTTCTTCCTTCATTTTCTTGTTCCTTTATTATTTCCTCCTCCTCCTTCTTCCCCCTTTCCTTCTTTCCTCCTCCTCTCCCAAAATCTGCTTTTGATATTTTTTCTTCCTCCTTCCTGTCTCTTTCCTTCTCCTTATTTCCCCCCATCTTCCTTCTCTTGATCCTTCCTTGTTTTCTCTTCCTCCTCCTCCTTCTTCAATCTTTCCCCCTTTCCTTCTTCCCTCCTCCTCCTCTTCCAAATCCCTTCTTCTTCCTCCTCCTTCCCTCCACCCTTCACACCCCTTCCCCCCTCCACCCTCAACCTCCCCCTTTCCTCCCTCCCTCCTTTCCCCCCTCACCCCTCTCCCTCCTCCCTCCCTCCTCCCCCCTCACCCCTCTACCTCCTCCCCCTCCCTCCTCCCCCCCCACCCCCCACCACCACCACCTGGCGGCTCACCTCTCATGCTTAAACTAGTTCACTGTAGCTCCGACCGCGGTGAGGCTCGCACGCTAGCTCTTCCCGAGTCTCCTTACTATTAGCCTCGTTTTAGTAAGTGTTTGACTCGCGTGGTGTTCAGAAAAAAAAACAAAGAAAGGAAAGATAACAGAATTTGCAAGTGCGTTTTTGTGATGTGATAGATTGAGTGTCGATTCGTGTAGATTGGTTTCTTTTATATATCAAAAAGAAAAAGATATATATATTGGATTTTTTCCGCACTGGGAGTAAAAGAAATTTGGACCAACAGCTATTCATGAGAGGTAAGGTTTTATTATTAACTTTATATATTCTTTTAAATTCATTCATTTTCAAAATTGTTTTCTTAAAATTTTGTCCAGATTTCAATGGTACGTTTTTGTTTTTCTATTTGCATGATAAGATAACTAAATTAGTATTTATATATATATATTCTACTATCAGATGTCCGGTAAATATGTTTTGTATATTTCTTTTAAAGATTATCGTTTATATTGTTACTTATTATTTGTATTATTGGTGTTCTTGTTGTAACTGTTTTATTATAATTTTCATCAGTATCCTTATTATTAATTAACATTATCAACATTATTGTTATCATTGATATAACTAATATTATTTTAATCATTATTGTTATATTATTATTATTATTATTATCATTATTATTATCATTATTATTAGATTATTTGCGAACTGGGCTTGTAATTAAAACAATTTCTCCAAATTTAGAAAAAAATAAATTTTCCAGTTTCACAAACCAATATGATTTATCTGCATAAATTCGTACTCCTGGTAGCCAATTATAATCCTTGTGGCAAACGGCAATAAGGGTGTAAGTTGTATAGCGTAATTTCAAAGAGGTCATTTCAGAGTGCGAATTGTGTCGATAGCATAAGGTAGAATAAAGTTATGGAAGCGAAGAACAGGAAAAGAAGAAGAAGAAGAAGAAGAAGAAAAGAAAGGAAAGGAAAAAAAGAAAAAGGAAATAAAAAAAGAAAAGAAGGAAAAGGAAAAGAAGAAGAAACGAAAAGAGAGAGAGAATGAGAAGAAAAGAATAGAAAAAAAAAAATAACCAGTAGGAAGAGGCAGAGAAAGAAGGGGGGGGGAGGAGAGGGGGGGCAAGGCGAAATTCCATGGCCTGGTTACCGAATTTTTAAGAAAAAAAAATATATATATTCCTCGTGAAAAGCCGCTCCACTTAAGTCATTATATATTCCAAGCATCTAGTTACGAGAGTCTTGAGTGTGTATTACAGACGTCGCCATCAGAGTCAAAATACAGAGCATAATACAGCTGAAATACAGCGCTGAGAAGGAAGATTGGAATGATGTCTGTGTATGAAATGGTTATATGATTTTTTTATGTGAATTACAGTCTCTCTTTTTCTACTTTTTTTATCTTTTATATTTCAGTTTTTGGGGATTTCTCATTTCGAGGAAAAAAACTGCATTTTTTGTTTGTTTATTTCCCGCTTTCTATTAAGAAACATTTATAAAGATAAATAGATAATGATATATGTGCACTATTCACATATAGACGTATTTGAAATATTAATATAGATAGATAATAATATATATACAGTATTGAAATATTAATATAGCACTATACACATATAAACGTATTTGAAATATATAGATAGATAATTAATATACACATATAGACGTATTTATACATCACATATATTCCTAAAAACGATTCTTCACTCTAAAAACAAAATTTTCTCCAGTAGGCCTTCCCGCAGCACAATACCTCCAAGAAATAAAAGAAACGAAGTGAGAAGATGTGATAAGCAGATGTTTTCGTGAATGAGGTTAATGAGGAGTTACGTGGAAGCTCATGAGGCGCTGATCATGTGTGGAAGACGCTTTGGGGGCCGCCGCCACGCCACCCGGGAGGAGGAGCGAGAGATGAGGGTGTGTGCATATATATATATATATATATATATATATATATATATATATATATATATATATATATATATATATATATTAGTATATATATATATATATATATATATATATATATATATATATATATATATATATATATATATATATATATGTGTGTGTGTGTGTGTGTGTGTGTGTGTGTGTGTGTGTGTGTGTGTGTGTGTGTGTGTGTGTGTGTGTGTGTGTGTGGTATGTATATATATATATATATATATATATATATAATATTATATATAATATATATATATATATGTATTATATATATATATATATATATATATATATATATATATATATATATATATATATATATATATTATATATATATACATATATATATATATAAATAATATATATATATATATATATATATATATTATATATATATACATATATACATATATATACATACATATATATATATATATATAATATATATATATATATATATATATATATATACATAGAGAGAAAGAGAGGAGAGGGGGCTTAGAGAAAAAGAGAAAGAGAGACAGACAGACAACGGACACAGGAAAAGAAATTTGAAATTTCGAAATTGCTTGTTCTCCCACAAAGTTCGAAAACGTTACACCAAAAACTAATATAGAACGCAATTGCATTTTGCTTCTACACCAAAAGCACTTTCTCTCCCTTTTCCTTATTTTTCAGGCAAGTGAAAGTCTAAAATCCCAATTTTACTTACCTTACTTACAATCACAAGTCCTATAATTTGCAAGTAATGAAACTAATGACAAGAAGTAGAAACAGCTGGTTTCATGAAAATACAGATGGTTCGCTTTTAACATCATTGAAACACACTCTCCTTTCATGATTTTATTGCACGTTTCAATCAACGTCGTTTTTTGCACGGTTTCGCAACAGCTGGTGAGAGAACTGCGTAATAAGTCTGTTAATCATATTTGTTGGAAATTTGGAACAAAAAGACGTACATTTATTAAGGGAAAATTATTTACATATAACGGTATAGCCATGACACGAGACTTCGAGTAATTTTCTGAAAGATCATGATCTTTTTACACTATCGCTAATATTTACTCATTCACGATGATGACAAAAAATACTGCGTTATATATAACACGTATTTGCAATATAACGAATATTCGCAGTGACGATAACGTTTTTTTTTTGGCAACATGGAGGAAGGAGAACAACCCAGTTTCCACACGCCAAGACGCTCCCGTGACCCATATGTATCCACATTATGTATTCGCGTTATGTGTCCGTCTGTGTTTTCCTGTTTCCAACCTCGGTCTCGGCCGCCAGATGTTGCCTCGGTAGGAGTGGGGGGGGGGGGGGGGGGGGGGGTTGAGAAGGGGAGAGGAGAGGGGGAGGGGGAAGGGAGGGGAGATTGAGAGGGGGGCGGGGAGGGAGGGGGGAGGGGAGGGATAGGGGGTTCGAGAGAGGGGAGGGGGAGGGGTGTAGGAGGGGGGACGAGAGGAAAGGGTGAAAGGGGGTGGAGGGGGAGGGGATAGGGGTGATGGTCAGTATAGGGGAGGGAATGGGATGGTAAGGGGAGGGGGGCTTACAACACATGTGGGAAGAGGAAAGAAAGAGAAAAGAGAGATAGGTAGAGAGAGAGACAGAGATAGATAAAGGAAGAGAGATAAATGAAGATAGATAGATAGGTAGACATAGAGAGAGAGAATAAACGAAATGAGAGACAGCGTGGAAAAGAATAAAAAAGATATTAGGAACAAAAATGAAAGAGATTTTATGTGTAATTTCTCACTAAGAAAGAAAACGATAATTGTATTTACTTAGTATTTTCTCGTCCTTCGCATGCTTATTTTTCTTTTTATCTATTTTCCTATTGCAAATGAGAGAAAATATAATTATTTTCTTTCAGCGCCAGACTTTTTTATGTGCTTCAGGCAGACCTAATTTTGTTTGTTTGTTTGTTTTATTCTTTTTTGAGAGATGACATGACAGACAGATTGGCAGGCAGGCAGAGAGAGAGAGAGAGAGAGAGAGAGAGAGAGAGAGAGAGAGAGAGAGAGAGAGAGAGAGAGAGAGAGAGCAGAGTAAAGAAATAGAGTCAGACGCAAAGACAAAAAAAAGACAGACAGAGAAAGGGCTAAATGCTATTACGACGAAAATAGCCACTGCAAGAGAGAAAAACAACAACAACAACAAAAACACGTGACTTGTATAAGTGAGATTGCGTAACACGGTGTCAGCTGCAGAATTTTATGATGTACCCATTTTTCTCCTACTTCCCTTTTCTTCTTCTTCTTCTTTTCGATTCTTTCATTTTCTTCTTCATTATCATCTTCTTCGTCTCCTTATTCTTATTCTTCGTCTTCTTTTTCCGCCTCTTTCATTTTTTTCTTCATCATCATATTATTATTATTCGTCTTCTTCTTGTCATTCTTCTTCTTGTTGCTATTTTCATGATCTACTTCTGTTTCTGATTACTGTCTTGATTGAATGCATGTGAAGGAAATAATTATAAAAAATCCAAACCATCACAAAAATCTGAAAGGTTCCTTGTTTCTCAGCGATTTATACTTAATAACTTACCGGTCTATATGAGTATAATGTACAAGGTTTAATGTAAAGATTTCATTGATTTCACTAAATGGTAATTCAAATGTGTATTTTCATGATCATGTGTGTTTTTTTTCTGTGCATCAGGCACCAGTAGAACCAACTGAATGTAAGTTAGATATTTGAGGAAAAATGTTAGTCGGGAAATATAAAATTACAGTAGTCTCCCCTGTAAAGTATCGGCTTTACACGTTTTCTCTAATACGTACCGTTTTCTACGATGGTAAGGCCAAGACTCATTTTTTAGTGGGTAACTGCCTTATATTTTATCATGCCCTACTCTGTACACACACATACAGAGTTATTATTGTCATTATTGTTATTGTTTATTATCATTATTATTATTATTGTTATTATTATTATCATTATTGTTATTATCATAATTATTATCATTATCTTTTTTATTAATGTTATTATTAGTAGTAGCAATATCATTATTATCATTATTGCTGATATTATTCTTATTATCATCATTATTGATTATCATTATCATTACCATTATTATTCATATCCTTTATTATTATTATTATTATTATTATTATTATTATTATTATTATTATTATTATTATTATTATTTATTATTATATATTTTATATTATTATTATTATATATTTTTTTTTTTCATCTTTATTATTATTAGTTTTATCACTGTCGTCAAACTATATTTTAAAGGGTAACTGCCTTATGTTTTATTAACGTTCTGGTTTAACACACACACACACACACACACACACACACACACACACACACACACACACACACACACACACACACACACAACACACACACACACACACACCACACACACACACACACACACACACACACACACACACACACACACACACACACACACACACACACACACACACACACACACACACACACCTTTCAGTCACACAATAGAATAAAAATGACCACAATAATCAAAGCTGACATTTGCTGACAGAGAAAGCTTTTACGTCAGTGGTTGTTACAGAACTCTTATCAAATGTTTGGTGAAAATTCTTAGTTGTTATTTTATTTATGTATTTTTCTTATTGTTGTTGTTTTATTTCCAAGAGGTTGGGTTTATAAGATTTTCAGGATAATATACTTTGTTTTTTATTATTCTTGATAAACATATATGTACACATATAGATGGAGAGAGGGAGGGACAGACAGACATATAGACAGACACACAGACAGACACACAGACAAACAGACAGATAGACAGACAGATAGAGAGAAAGACAGACGGATAGAAAGACAGACGGATAGGGAGACAGACAAACAGACAGATAAACAGACAGATAGATAGTAAGTAGTAAGTAGGCAAATTGATAGA
>NW_020869463.1:594755-617255 GCF_003789085.1 Penaeus vannamei
ATAGAAGCACGGACTTGGATATACTGTATAGAGACTTTTAAGGTTGTGGATAGAAGCACGGACTTGGATATACTGTATAGAGACTTTTAAGGTTGTGGATAGAAGCACGGACTTGGATATACTGTATAGAAACTTTTAAGGTTGTGGATAGAAGCTCGGACTTGGATATACTGTATAGAAACTTTCAAGGTGTGGATAGAAGCTCGGACTTGGATATACTGTATAGAAACTTTCAAGGTTGTGGATAGAAGCACGGACTTGGATATACTGTTATAGAAACTTTTAAGGTTGTGGATAGAAGCTCGGACTTGGATATACTGTATAGAAACTTTTAAGGTCTTGTAAGCATATTATGTACGTACGTTCGTATGTGTATATTAACACGCATGGAAATATATGTACACATGTATGTATAGATAGGTAGGTGAGTGGTTAGGTAGATAGATGGGCAGATAGACAGAGAGATAGATAGATGGGCATGTAGAGAGACAGTCAGATAGAAAGATAGATAGATAGATGGGCAGAGAGATAGATTGATAGATATTAGATTATTAGATAAAAGAATAGATTAGATGTAGATAGATAGACATATGGATAGACAGATAGATAGATAGATAGACAGAGAGATAAATTGATAGACATGTATGGATAGATGGATAAAGAAATAGATAGACATGTGGATAGACAGACAGATAAGTAGACGTATACATGGATAGATAGATAAAAAGATAGACAAGGATTCAGATAGATATATAGATAGATACATAAGTAGAAATACATTCATTATACATATGTACAGTACATGCTTATTCACTCATATATCTATCCATTCATCCATAAATGAAAATCGAACTGAAGACTCATAGCTACAAATAGACAAATTAAATAAAAAAAGATGAATATAAAATGAAAATAGATAATAAATAAATGAAAAAAGATGAATAGATAAATTGAAAACAGATAGATAAATAAAGTAAAAAAAAAAAAAAAAACAGATAGATAAAAAAAAAAAACATTGATAAATAAAACAGGGACAAAACCCACAGTACAATAAACAGAGCATCAGGACTGACCCCTCCCCCCCCCCCTTCACCTCCCGGGGAATCTGACCTACTCTCTGTGTCTTGGGGGGAGGGGGGAGGGGGTGGGGGTCAGAGAGGAAGGTTGGGGGAGAGGGGGTCGCCAGGGGGAGGAGATGTAGGTGTGAATATTTGTGGCTGAGATGTGGAGGTTTGTTTGTTGTTTGTTTGTTTGTTTTTTGGGATCACGGAAATATCTTATTTGTTGTTTTGTTAGTTTTTTTTTTTTTTTTACGTTAGCATTTTTTTGTTGTTATTAATATTTTTTTGTTGGTTTGTTTGTTTTAACGGTAGCATTTTATTTGTTGTTATAGCTGTTACTGTTATTGTTATTGTTATTAATATCACTGACACTATTTTTATTGTTTTTGTTGTTGTCCATTATTTGTTCATTATTCTGATTACGATTATTAGTAGTTTAAGTCTCTTTTTTTCTTTTTAATCGTTAAATTTATTATCATGACGGCAGTAAATGCATTGCGTGGAAAAAAAAGTTAATCAACTGTCAAAGTTAGTGTAAACTTTCAGATTTTTTTTTTCAAAAGTAATAAAAATCCTAAATTTTTCTTTTACATTCGAAAGATTTCCTGGTAACGTTTTCTTAATCAACTCGCCAGTTTATTGAAAATTGCCTATGTCATTAGAGATATTTATAACACATTTATGAGACAATTAGTATCATACTCATTCATTATCATTAATTTCATAACCATTACCACCAACAGCTTTTAATCACGTGTTATCACATAATAAACAGTTTCACGTGGTATAATAAACAGGTTTTAGTCACGTGGTATAATAAACAGGTTTTAGTCAATAATAAACAGCTTTAGTCACGTGGTATATAAACAGGTTTGTCAGTCACGTGGTGTAATAAACAGGTTTTAGTCACGTGCAGGTTTAGTCACGTGTATAATAAACAGGTTTTAGTCACCACGTGGTATAATAAACAGGTTTAGCACGTCAGAAATAATAGGTTTTAGTCACGTGCCGTTTTGCTGCCGTCATCAGTGATAACAAGGAGAGTCTAAGCTTTGATTTGGGTTAATGGGAATACTTTCACTTAAAGAGATTATTGGCCATTTCCATTGTGCAGTAAGTACGTCACTTTTGTCATTAATTTAGGTGACAAAAACGGATGCTGTGAAGTGGAACTGTCATGCAGGAGCTGTGGCGCCAAGAATATAGATTGGGAGTGGGTCTTGTTTCTGGACGGTCTCTCTCTCTCTTTCTTTCTTTCTCTCTCTTTCTCTCTGAGTCCTCTCTATCTATCTGTGGTATCTCTCTCTGTCTTTGTCTCTCTCTCTCTTCTCTTCTCTCTTCTCTCTCTTCTCTCTCTCTCTCTCTCTCTCTCTCTCCCTCTCTCTCTCTCTCTCTCTCTCTCTCTCTCTCTCTCTCTCTCTCTTCTCTCTCTCTCTCTCTCTCTCTCTCTCTCTATCTGTGTGTGTGCTGGTACGTATATATACATATCCATCTATCTGTCTGTCCATCTATCTATCCGATGATCAACCTCTTTGTCGCCTCAGTGTATACTCCCGTCTTGTTTCTCTCTCTCTCTTTTCTTTCCCTCCTCCACCCCACCCCCCCACCCCCACCCCACCCCACCCCACCCCACCCCACCCCACCCCCCCCACCCCACCCCACCCCACCACCACCCCACCCCACCCCACCCCACCCCACCCCACCCCACCCCACCCCACCCCACCCCACCCCACCCACCCCACCCCACCCCCCCCCCTCCCCCTTCCATACACAGTCATCAGCGGGCGATTTCGCACACGAGCGAGGGAGAGAGAAAGCAGTCACGGAGTGTAAAACGCGCCTTCCCCTCCCCTCTCCCCCCCCCCCCTCCTTCTCCCTTCTCCTTCCCTCCTCTTCCTCTCTTTTCGTCCTTCCCTCTTCGATTTCCTCTCCTTCCTCTATTCCAATGATACTCCAGTATTAACTCCAACGTCCTTTCCCAATTTCACCCACCCCAACGCCAACATTTCCCACATTCTTTCAACACCCCCGCCCCCCCCAGACACCCAACCCCCACCCTCCCAGACACCCAACCCCCCTTCCCAACACCCAACCGCCCCCGCCCCTTCCCCAGACACCCCCAACCCCCCCGCACCCACCCCGCCCCCTCCCCACCCCCCCAAACCCCCAACCCCCCAAACCCCTTCCCCACCATTACCAACCGCCCCCCCCACCCCTCCCCAGACACCAACCGCCCCTTCCCCAGACACCCAACCAACACCCCCCCCCCCCCCCGCCCTTCCCCAGACACCCCCAACCACCCCCTCCCCCCCAACACCCCCCCCTTCCCCTCCCCCTCCCCACCATTCCCCAACCCCCACCCCCCCTCCCCAGACACCCCCCGCCCCCCCTCCGTCTCGTCCCTCCCAGAGCCCGCGTCAGGAAGCCTCCCCCGCCCCACTGAAGGGAGACGCGCGCCGATCGACTTCCTTCTGCCAAAAAGCTTTTCCTGTCCTCGTTATCTTCCTCGTTTCGCACGGAGGGAGGGGGAGGGGAGGTGGGAGGAGAGGAGAGGGGGGGGAAGAGGAGGGGGGAGGGGGAGAGGGGAGAGGGTGGAAGGGGAGGGGTGGAGGGGGAGAGGGGGGGGGTGGGAGGGTGGGAGGGGGAGAGGGGAGAGGGGGGAGGGGGGGAGGGAAGAAAGGGGTGAAAAGGGGAAGGGGAGAGGAGAAGGAGGAAGATGAGATAGATAGATAGAGAAAATGATATGTACAGAGAAGTGGGAGATAGGTATATGGAGAGAGAGAGAGAGAGAGAAGGAGAGGGAAAGGAGAGAGAGAGAGAGAGAGAGAGAGAGAGAGAGAGAGAGAGAGATGAATATCTTAAGGAGAAAGAGCGGGAATGAAATCGACAAATTGCGTGCATTTAATCTAATTTCATGAAGGAAAAGAAGAAGGAAAAAAAGACTTTCTTTCCCCAACACCGACCACCTCCCCCCCACCTCGCCACCACGGATTTTTCCCATGCGTTACACCCCCCCACTCCCCTTCACCCCCTACCCCCTACCCCATTTCCCCTCCACCTCCCCTCCCCCACCTTCTCTCCCCCCTTCCCAACCCCCCCATTACCTCCCCCTCCCCCACCTTCTCTCCTCCCCTTCCCAACCCCCCCCATTACCTCCCCCTCCCCACCGCCCCTTTCAACCTTATTCTCTCCTCCCCTTCCCCCCTACCCCTCCCCCCCCCGCCCCTTTCAGTCTCCGTGTACCTTATTCTCCCCCTCCCCCCTTCTCTCCCCACTACCCCCTCCCCCCCTCCCCCTCCCCAATCTGTGAACCGCGTATCTCAATTAGAAACATCACTTTCTCCGAGCGAGCAAACGTTCCCTCGTGGAGTAAACATCTGTTCATCTCTTGTATGAACATTGAACGCCCAATCTCCTTTCAGATTTGTTCTCTCTCTCTCTCTCTCTCTCTCTGTTTCTGTCTCTCTCTCTCTCTCTCTCTGTCTCTTTTCTCTGTCTGTCTCTCTCTCTGTTTCTGTCTCTGTCTCTCTCTCTCTCTGTCTTCTCTCTCTCTCTCTCTCTCTCTCTCTCTCTCTCTCTCTCTCTCTCTCTCTCTCTCTCTCTCTCTCTGTCTCTCTCTCTGTCTCTGTCTCTCTCTGTCTCTATCTCTCTCTTTCTCTCTCTGTCTCTCTCTCTCTCTCTTTCTCTCTCTCTCTCTCTCTCTCTCTCTCTCTCTCTCTCTCTCTCTCTCTCTCTCTCTCTCTCTCTCTCTCTCTCTCTCTCTCTCTCTCTCTCTCTCTCTCTCTTCATCACACACACACACACACACACACACACACATATATATATATATATATGTGTGTGTGTGTTGTGTGTGATTTCACTCGGTCTACTTTAATATATTTGAACAAACAGACATCGCCAGTCAGCCATGCACGTCGCCCATAAAGGGGAATCGTGAATTCGTTCTATTTACTTTTGCTTTTTTATTGGGGGGGGGCGGGGGGGGCGTGCGGTGAAATGCTAGTGGGTGTTGTTGTTGTTGTTGTTGTATTAAATGCCCTTGTTGGCAGTTTGATCTTGGGTTTCGTCGTTGGATTGGAGTGAAAGTATTGTTATATGTATATATATATATATATATATATATATATATATATATATATATATATATATATATATATGTATATGTGTGTGTGTGTGTGTGTGTGTGTGTGTGTGTGTGTGTGTGTGTGTGTGTGTGTGTGTGTGTGTGTGTGTGTGTGTGTGTGTGTGTGTGTGTGTGTGTGTGTGTGTGTGTGTAAAAATTTTTTTGGTGGAGTGTGAAGGCGAAAATGGTACACATAGCAAAATATAATATGACATTAAGAAAGAGAGAGAAGGAACCAAAACAAAAGCCAAGATAAGAGAAAGAGAAGGAGAGGGAAACAAGAGAAAGGAACAAGCAGAGAGGCGAGGAGGGCGCTCATGACGACCACCGAAGTGAGAGTGAAGGGAAGGGAGGAGACCCACGGGAGGGAAAGGAGGGGGGGAGAGGAGGGGGAGGGGAGGGGGCAGGAGAAAGAGCCGAGAAGACCACTGACGAAGGAGCAGTCTAGCCCTCGACGCCTCCTGATGAGCACGTGTCTAGGGGCGCCTCCGTGGTCCTCCTGGTGGTGCAGCTATGGTATTTAATGGCAGTGAAGTCGTGGTCATATTGCCGAAGTGACGGTGATTCTGAATTTGGTGAAAGTGAAAGAGATTTTGATATTGTCTGGAATCAGATCGTGTTGTGTGAACGGTTGATGATACGAAATTGTCGATTGGTGTTTTGATATCTGTGACAAAAATCAAATGTGGCTCAAGATGTTTTTATTTGAGAGGAATTAAATAAAAGTTCATTAGATTGAGAGATAGAAAAACAAGAATAACCATATTCTATTTAATTACATATCCAAAACAGAAAAAAAAATATAATAAAAAAACGAAAAACAAAAATATCTCAAACCCACTTAAAAAAAAAAGAAAAAAAAAACACTTCAAAATAGCCCCTAAAAATACCCAAAAAATCCCAAAATCCCAAAAATAATCCAAAACAAACAACAAAAAAAAAGTCTCCTTAAAAAATATCCAACCAAAGAATTTCCAAAAACCACACAAACAAACCAAAGAAAAAGTGAACGAAAATACACAGATAAACCATAAAGAGAGAGAGAAAAGAAAAATGGATGAAAGCAGAACTAGCAACTACAACATGGAGGACGAGATGGTCGACGCCTGTTCCATGTGCTGTCCCAGATGCCATCGCTCCCCCCCGCGCTACACAGGTGGGTTGGCCAGCTGGTGCAGAGGAGGAGGAGGGAGCCAGAAGGTGTGGGTAATGGTAGGTGCTACTGGTAGTGTTGGACCAGGTCGGAGACAGGTGGTAGTAGAAATTGGAAAGGAGACAGGTGGTAGTGTTGGAGAAATGGGTAAATGGGGAGGGAGGACAGGTGGTAGTGTTGGAGACTAGACGGAGCAGGTGGTAGTGTGGAGGTATGGGTAAATAGAGGAAAAAATAGAGAGGTGGTATATTAGGGAAATGGTAAATGGGGAGACAGGTGGTAATACTAAAGGAATTTATTAAATAGGGGGGGGGGGCAGGTACAGTACTGGAGGAATGAGTAAATGGGAGAGAGGTGAGAATGAAGGGAAATGGGATAAGACATGATAGAAGGAAAGAGAAGGCAGTAAGGGATATGAGAAAAGATGGGAATAGGGGAGGAAAGAGAAGAATTTGAAGGAAAAAAGATGATATGAAATAAGAGGGAAGAAGGTGTAAAATATAAGAAAGAAGGAGACGAGAAAAGGGTAGAAGAGATTAAATAAAGTAGAAAGAGATGAAGGCATAAGAGATAACAAGGTATGATAAATGAAAGGAGGTCATAAAGGAGATAAGATAAAGCATACAAGAGACGAAAGAACAGAAAAGAGAAATGAGTAAAAAAAAAAAAACAGATAATTGAAGACAGACAAGGGCAGAAAAATATAGTAATAATAATATAGTATAACAAAATAAATAAATATAATAAAATAATTGAATAAACAACAACAGTAATAAAATAAGATAAAAGGAAAAATAGAAAAACGAACAAATAAAAATAAGGAGAAATACAAAACAACAAAGTACAACAGGTGGAAAGATGCGAAAGTTGGCACCGCAGAACGGGGGACCAGCTGGGTGAAGGAGGGAGCCAGCTGGTGATGCGGAGGGAGTGACACTAAGTACTGTTCGAGGTAGGAAGTACATTTTGACCTCGGGGGTGCGTGAAGATGAGAAAAAGGTCATGGGTTTTGGGTCATCTTCCTGGGTTGGCCATTTGAGGGTGATGCTATGTGGAGGGGGAGGATATATGTATGTATATATATACGCACACGCACACACACACACATACATTTTTTTTCTTTATCTCTCTCGACATCTATCTCTATATTTTTTTTTTTCTTTTTTTTGTTTTCTTTTTCCGGTTTCTTTTTTCTCTTCTTTCTTTCCTTTTTGTCGTCTTCTTTACCATTTTATTTTTCTATTTTTATACAGATGAAATATTTTGTATTTAACACACACACACACACACACACACACACACACACACACACACACACACACACACACACACACACACACACACACACACACACACACACACACACACACACACACATAGATCGACAGATAGACTGATAAACAAATAGATAAATACAAGTCACAAGAGAAAAATAAAAGACACAAAGAAAAAGATGAAACGCAAAGGAGAGAAAATCATTCTTCAAACCATATTGAAGTCAAAAGAAATTTCACGATGATTTATTAAAAGAGAAACTAACACTTGAAAAAATATGTGTGTGACAGTAAACAAGCGCCCACTTTCCTACCCCAACCCCCCCCCAACACCCACGCCCAACCCCCAATCCCCCTACACACACACCCAACAACCCCCCCTCCCTACACACCCAACACCCCCCCCCTCCCTATACACACACCCAACAACCCCCCCCCCCCCCTACACACACACCCAACAAGCCCCTCCCTACACTCATTACGTACACCCCTCCCCCCTCCACCCCCCCCCCCCCTTGGCCGTGTCGGAAAGTAGCACCCAAATGGCGGCTTTTTGTGTTTTTACCTTTTGGTTTGGTCATTTTCACTCATAATTGTGACGGAGGAAGAAAAAATGATTTATAAAGAGAGTGTGTTCCCTTTAGCGGGGTCTTGGATAACTACTGGCGCGGCGTCGAAGTCACTCGGTGGAAATCAGCTGATTGTGATGTTGGGCGAAAAGGCTGGATTCCATGTTTTTTTTTTTTCGGTTTCGAAAATGTGCGTTATGTGTGTGTGTGTGTGGTGTGGTGTCTGTGTGTGTATGTGTTTGTGTGTATATGTACGTGTGTTAGAATGTGTGTGTGTGTGTTTGTTTACTCCCTGCAATGTATATGACGGAAATATATTTATTTTAATTCCTTTATCTGTCTATCTGTTACTCTCTTTCTTATCCTCCTTTCCACTCTTTCTCCTCCCACTTCTAAATCCCTCACTCCCCCCTCCTTCTACCTCCCTCCCCCCCCCCACACTCTCTCCCGACCACGCCCACTGAACCAAAACCTGAAAATGAGCTGAAAGTGAACACATGGTCAGTATTGACGGACCCCGCCCCCCCTCGACCCATCCTCCCCTCCTTCGTCTCTCCCCTTCCCCCCTTCGCCTCATCCTCACCCTCCCCCTCGCTTCACCATCTCACCCATATCCTCCCACTCTCATCTCATCCTCCTCCCGCCCCCCTCGCCCCTCCCCCCCCAGTCCCCCCATCCCCTCATCCCCTCATCCCCCCTCACCCCCCCACCCCCCCTCATCCCCCTCTCCGTCCCCTCAGGCTGGGAACTAAACCCTGAGAACCACCCACTCGAGCCACACCCAACAAACACACTCTAAACTGGAGACTGTGACTGGGAATCGGTCAGTCTCAGTTGCCACTTAGCTTCATCTTATTCCTATTTTTTTGGCTTGTCATGATGCATGGGTTGTTATTGTTATCTTATTGTTGTGTTCATATTATTTGCGTTTTGTCGTTGCTGTTGTCGAGTTTTGTTATTATTATTATCATTATTATTTATTGTTTATTTATTTATTATTATCATTATAATCAGATCATTATTATATATTATTATTATTATTATTATTTATTATTATTATTATTATTATTACTATTGTTATCATCATTATCATTATTTTTATCATTATTGTTATCATTATTATTATCATCATTATCATTGTTATCCTTATTATTATCTTTATCGTTATCATCATTATCATTATTATTTATTACCATTTTTATTTTTGTTACCATTATTATTATTATTATTATTATTATTATCATCATCATCATCATAATCACTACTACTATCCTTACTGATACAACTACTTATATCATTACTATTATTATCACCATCAATATCATTACCATCATCACCATAGCGTTATGGCGTTAAAATCACTATTGTCGTTTCAGTTATTATCATTATTATCGTTATAATTGTTATCGTTGTTTCGCCGGTTTTTGCTTCGCTGTTGTTGTTATTGCAGTTGTCATTATCGTTGTTATTAAAAATACCAACGATAACACAGCTGCCATTGCCGTTGAAGTTGTTATTGCTTAATTAATCGCCAGATATTCTAGTTTGTCGATTTAAGTAATAGAATTCTGCTGATACACTGACTGTTCTGTAGCTCTTGGTGATCTATCTTATTCTCTCTCTCTCTCTCTCTCTTATTACCTTCTGTCATCTTTTTGTTATGCCTTCACACGTATTATCTCCAGCTTTCTAAAAAGGATGTGTACGTTCCCTATGGACGAAATCGGAAGAAAAATTTGGCATGCGTTTTCGTCTGACCGAGATTTCGTCGAGATCCACTTGGAGGACTCTGGACACTGAGAGAATTTCTAAACAAACACAGCGTTCGAAGACAAGATTAAATCACAGAAGAGGATTTCTATACTTTCTATACAGGCGAAGCGTTAGAGGTTGCACGCACGAGCGGCCATGCTCACGGGAGCCTGAGGGCGAGGAGCGTGACGTGGATCTTGACGTCGAGTGAGTCTTTAGACGTCTTCCTTCTCCCGCGACGATGAGCGTGGTGGAGATCTTGTCTCGTAGGAAGTCGCGGGAGCGGAGGATGGTCTCGAGGCAGCGGAGGAGGGAGATGAAGAAGGCGAGGCGCGAGGGGAGTCAAAGACGTGAAGAGCCTGAAGAAGGGAGTAGTACCCTTGCTGTTAGCCATAGGGATCTTCCGAGCACGGCCAGGCGCGGCGGATGGAGCTTGCAGGAGTGGCTGCAGCAGTACTGGCCGACGTACTTTCAGGAGGTGAAGGACAGGGACAGTGTTACCATCCTGTCGGAAGCGGATTTTGAGAAGGACTTCCTGGACAAGATGGAGACGTATCTTAAATCGAAAGGTCCCGCCCAAAAAATTCCGAAGTCTCCCAGTGGATCGCAGAGAAAACGGGATTTAAGGGCCACAGGAGCGATTCCAAAGAAAACGTTTGTTGCAGCTTCTCGAGGGCAGACTAATGAAAGTTCTAAAAATCGCTCGCTGCGCACGGTTACACTCCGAAGGAACGATTACAGAAATGTATTTAGTACAAATAAAGCGGAGAGAAAAACGAAAAAATTAAAGGTTATAACTATCGTTAAACCTAAATCGTTTAATGAAAATGAAGGAATCGTCTTGAAGAAAATGGCAAGAAAAAACGGGGGCCATTTCCCACAGCAAGAAGACGGAAAGGAGGGAGGCCACGCGAGAAATGCAAAGATTTTCGTTGTCTCAAAGAAGCGAGAAGACTTAAGCAACAGACGTAATGAAACTGCGATAGAGAGGAAACCCAGGCTGGTGATTGCGAAATCATCGAAGACTGAGAGTCACAGAGATCGACATCCCATTGTCAGAAAGAGGAGGGCGCCCTCTCCTCCTGCGCCGCCGAAGGAGCAGCAACAGAGGCTCCGCGTCATCCTCAAAGGAAAGGAACCCTCCCCCGATGAGCGCTTCTCCTCGCAGATCGCCGAGAAGGCAAAGGAGCTGACGCAACGCTACTCTCAAGATCACAGTGCCACTCAAGCGGATCCTCGGCCTCCTCCTCGTCCTCAGCCGGGCGGAGGACACCCTTTCCCGGAGGACATCGGGCCGTCCTGGAGGAGGTTCTCCGCCGCCGACATGATGGCCTTCGCGGAGGTCGGAGCTCGGAGAAGCCATGAGGGCGGAGGTTCAGCCGGCATGAGGTCAGGCAGGCAGGCCGACGCCCCTCGAAATGCTGCTTCAGGAGTGAGGAAAGAAGACGAGAGGACACGCAGCCACTTGGAGAGCGAGCACGAGGCCGCGCCGCAGCAGGACGGCGAGGCTCGTCGGTCGTCCTTGGTCACCTCTCCCAACGAAGTCGCTTCCATGACATCCGGAGACAGCTTCTTCGACATCGCCGACGATCACGTCAGGGAGAAACTCGCCGAGATTATGTGCTCCACGAGTCTCAGCGACGCTCCCTCGCGCTCTCGCGATCCTTCGGACGTTCCACAACCAGAAGACGACTCAGAGGACCAATCGACACCTTATGATACCAAAGACGACCATTTCGGTTCGTCGCAGCCCGACGATACCAAGAGCAATGACCCTTCAAGCTCACCCAACAATGGAGAGTCGTTCTGCGAGAGCCCCTTCCTTCTGCTCCATCCTGGCCTCGGCGACGGCAGATCGGCAGACACGCGATTCGGCGCCAGCGAGGAGGAATCCACCGCCGGAGATCCCGATAAGGAGCAGTTTGCCTCAAGGACCTTCCTGCGCCGCAAAACGTCGTCCTGCCCCGGCCGCCCCGCCCACGCCCACGCCCACGCCACGCCCACGCAGCCCAGAACTCCTCGTCCTCCACACGATCAGAGTGAATTCCGTCGGGCTGAAGCCTGTCAAGGATCGGCTTCTGGTCTTGAGGTCGAGCCAAGGGAATTTAGTAACTTTCCCTCCAACTACACCCTCGCGCGACCCAAGAAGTATTTCACAACCTTCTTCGGATTATCTCCTGATAATCGGCGAACTGAAGGGTTGCAGCCGTCCACTACAGGCTTTATCCACCCTCAGGATCCTTTGGCGTCCTCAGATAATCATGCCCGGGTAAGGGAAGCCGCCGCCTGTGGGATTTCGGGAGAAGGACCGCATTCGTTTACTTCCTACGTGTTGCCAGGAGCCCAGCCGTTGTCCTCTGACTCAGAGGCAACGAAATGTGCTCTTCCTTCTGCTGACAGTCTACCAGACGGAGCTCAGACGTCGGAATGTTCGCGAACGGGACCTCTCCCCCCCTCCCCTGAGCAGTGGGATCGCGATGTGGAGTCCTGCTTTTCTTCAGAGGATCTGCTCGAAGGAAGCCACTGTAGGCGCCGTCCCGACGACGAGGGAATCCTCTCTGACTGGGCGCCCGTGGTAGACCTCAGCCACGACGATAGCTTTTTGTCGTTCGTGAGGAGATACTACAAGACGTCTTCGCGGGGAGAAAAAGACGAAGGTCTGGGGGATCAGAGGAGACTGGCTTCATCGGACGTCGGCAGAGGGAACCTGAACGAGTTCCTGACGGAGGACATCGGCCTCGCGTTGTCGGACGTGCGGCGGCCGCAGAACGTGGCAAGAGTGATGTCCCAGGGAGAGCTCGACTTCGGGCGGCCGACGCGCGTGAGGTACGCCAGCGCCGCCGCCGCCCCGCCGCGGAGTCCCCGCGCTGGAAGCCCGGCGGCCGACTACGTCAACGGGTCGTTCCTGAGGCGCTTGGGCGTCAGGACGCGAGTGGCCAGGAGCAGCAGCTTCGGAGGCTGGGGCATCAGGGGGCACTTCAAGGATGTGGCGGCGCTCAGCGCGCAGCTCAGGGTAGGTGACGCCCCCCTGGCGGCGAGGGACTGCCTCCCCAGGATGGCCCTGCTGCAGGCGCGCCGCTCTCACTCCACGGCCAACACTTCCACCCAGACGACCCTCCCGCGGCTGCGTCGACGAAGGCTCGGGGAACATTCAGAGGGCCTCGAGCCCCTTCACGACCCCTGGCAGGAGGCGAGGCACCGGCCTTCGCCCGCCGGTCCCTCGTCTCCCTGCTCAAGACCCCGGGTGGTCCGACGTCGAAGGGTCTCCCGAGGGCGAGGAAAACCGTGGCCTTCTCCGAGATCGCCGACGACGAGGACGACCATGAGTACGACACCGTGGAGTCGGACTCGAGCCTGAGCTCGTGCGAAGGCCTCGCGCCGCCGCGGTGTCCCAGCCGGAGCCACTCCTGCCGCCTGTGGCACCATCCTGCCCGACGCGGCTCTTTCGGTGGCTTCAGCCCCGCCTCGTTCCTTCGGCGTCGGGCCAGGAGCTACGAGAGCGTGGTCGATGCCCGAAGGGGGCACGGAGGGCACGGCTACCCGGCCAAATCGGGCATCCGGGAGTACATGCAGCTGCGGGAGATCCTCGAGATCCAGAAAGTTGCCTGGAAGAAGTGGAAGAAAGAGGAGCGAGAGCGAAGGCGCAGGGCCAAGAAGATGCTGGCGATGGAGGCGTCCGTCCAGTACTCCGAGATCCTGTGGCCCCGTCAGGAGAGGGGCGAGGACCCCCGGAGCGCCTCGCCGCGCGTCCACGAACTGCACGAGGCCAGGAACCCGAGACTGGCGGTCAGAGACAGGGAGGAGGCGGCCGCCGCGTCTGCCACGCCAGCGTCGGACGGGGCGCTGGGGCTGCAGGAGCAGCGAGGGTTTGCTGCAGGAAGACCAGGTTTGTAACAGGACCCCAGAGGTCTTAGCGCGAAGGAGATAGCGTTGCAAGTCTCTCTCTCTCTCTCTCTCTCTCTCTCTCTCTCTCTCTCTCTCTCTCTCTCTCTCCTCTCTCTCTATCCTCTCTTAATCTCTCTCTCTCTTCTCTCTAGTATATATATATATATATATATATATATATATATATATATATATATATATATATATATATATATATATATATATATATATATATATATATATATATATATATATATATAATATATATATATATATATATATATATATATATATATATATACAATGTATATATTATACATATAATAGATATATACATATATAATATATACATATATATACATATATATAGGTATATATATATGTAATATGATATATATGCATGCATAGATAAATATATCGATATAGATAGAAAGATATATGGATAGATAGACATAGGGAGAGAGACAGATAGACAGAGACATGTCAGCTTACGAATCTAAACCAGCATCTTTTCTACATTGTATTTTATTGTATTTTTTCTTCGTCAGTGATCAGTAATCTTCGACATTTTAGTACCATTCTGTCAGTATCTTTGATTTTGTGATTTTTAATTGCAGTTTGAGTTATTTCTCGGGATGTAAAGCATCAATTTTGTATTTTCAGTGAGAGCAATGATTTATATTATTGTTAATATTGGAATTCTTGTCTTTATTGTTAGATATGTTAATAGTATAATATAACTTATCATTATTATTATTATTATTATTATTATTATTTTCTGTTGTTGTATATAACTTATCATTACTTTTATTATTATTGTTGTTGTTGTTTTGTTGTTGTTGTCGTCATTATTGTTGCTGTTGATATCGTCATTATTACAATCATCATTATCATTATCATTATAATCATCCTTATCATTTATTTTTACTGTTATTAATATTATTACTACTACTATTGCTTCTATTTTTACTATCATTTACAATTATTTTAATCGTCATCATCATCGTTATCATATTATTTATTTCCATCACCATCATCACCATTAACATTACTGTCATCATCATCATCATCATCGTTGCTGTCAAATTTTATACCATAATACCGCAGTCATTATCCTATTTACTCGTTCTTATTATTGTTTGTATATTTTACTACAATCTATTAATTTTTTATTCATTCATGTACCATATTTAGCAAGGGAATAAAACACACTGGTTTTCGATTATCTTACCTTCGTTAAAACCAAAACCAAATATATACTAATAACCTTAAGTGTGACTAAGTAATTGTAAGTAATTGATTTAATTGACTTCATCTGTGATTTGAAAGTGTGTTGTACGTAATTTCCTTCCTCCTTTCTTTCTCTTTTCTTTTTTCTTCTTAATTTTCCCTTTCGTTTTCTTTTCAGATTGTTTTCTCTCTTTTCTTTCTTTTTTTTTTTTTTTTTGATTCCATTCGATTTTTCTCTCCATTCTCCCCTACTTCCTTCCCTCTTTTCTCTCTTTCGTTTCCCTCTCCTTCTCCCTTTTCTCCCTCCCCTTCTCCTATCCCCTCCCCCCCCACCCACCCCTAGTCATTCGTACAATCCCTCAACGAAACAGTATATTTGCGTGTTTTACATTAGTTTTCTCGTAACTCCTTCCGCATTTGAGCATTCTAAGTCAACCGCTCACGTTGTTTTGACACCGCAATGGCGCTTTAACTTGCTTTAGAGCTGGTAAGGTCGTTTTATCCCTTCGAAACACCGGGATTTCCGGCCTTATGAGCAGTCACGGCGCCTGCGTAAGGATCCCTCGGCCCTGCCATCTGTTGCCGGAAATTGTAATTAACATTTCGGAACTGCGGTGGCATCATGGTATTCTTAGTAATGATTCATTCGTGTTTCTCTGTCTCTACATCTCTCTCCGGAGCTGTGATTGTTTATCTCTCTCTCTCGCTCTTCTTCTTTTTGTTCTTTCTCTTCTCCTCCTCTCCTCCTCCTCCTTCTTCTTCTCCTTCTTCATCTTCTTTGTTTTTTCTCTTTCTACTTCTTCTCCTTCTCCTCTTCTTGTCCTCCTCCGCCTTCTTTGTCTTCTTTATCTTCTTTTTCTTTTCTCCTTCCTCTCCTCCTTTTCCTCCTCCTCCTCCTTTTCTCCTTTATTTAGACCTCTCTTTGCGTCTCTTCCTCTCTATTTCCTGCTGCCTAACGTGCTATTTTTAAAAATCTATCTCTCCCTCTTCCTTGATATTACATCCGTCTTCCATGTCAAAATAGAAAGAGAAATGAATATTAAACAAAAACGCAAAATCTCATCCTCCTCCCCCCCCCCCCTTCTCCAGCAATACTAATCCCCGCCATTTTTTTCCCGCCATTTTTTTTTTTTTTCGCGCTTCTTCCAGACGGATGAGTTCACGGCGCCAAGAGTTCATGACAGATCTATATTCAAAACGCCATAATGCATGTGTGTGTGTGTCATGCAGACAAGTGTGAGAACGAGCGAACGGTACATGAGAGAGACTAATTGCGGCCGACCTGATCGCGTTAAACAGAACCATTAACAAGGCGTCGGCATTTTAATGGAGGTGCTTTGGGACTACGAGCCTATTCCCTTTTTCGTTTCTTTCGGAGTTTTAGAGATTTGTTGTTGTTGTTGTTGTTTTGTTGTTGTTGTTTTTAGTGTTATTGTTTTTTTTTTTGTATTTTCCTATTTTTAATGGTTATGATATTTTTTTTCTTACTTAGAAACGGCGCTAGAGAGGGGCCTCCTAGGGTCTACCAACTTATTTTTTATTCCTTTCTTATTATCTTGCTGTTATTTTCATCGTTATTGCTACTTTTATTTGATTTGTTATAGATATTATGAAATTTTCACTTCACTATTATTTCAATTATACCGACACTGTACGGGTTTTTGGTAGGACTACGAGCCTCTTTCATTTGTCAAAATTCATTACAACTATTTTGTGAAATAAGATGAATAGAAAAAAATACATGATAATAAGAGAGGAGTAAGAGCATAATCCTTATAGAAAAATATCAGATTATACTGAATATACTGTGTTATATAGGCCTATATATATATCGTAATTTGAAAGTCATTCGTAATTAATAAGAGAACTGACTCTCTTTTGTGTAAATCCGTGAAGTGTCATGACAAACAGATATACCGTTACTCTGCCAGATATTTGAACGGATAATAACAGGTGAAGATATTAACGGTGACTTTCACGGCCAAGGTTATCTAAGGTTACGTTAGAAATAGGTAACTTTTTTCTTCTCTCTGTCTCTCTTTCTATTTAATTTTCTTTTGATCTCTCACTCTTTCTGTCTGTCTGTCTGTCTGTCTCTCTTTCTTTCTCTCTCTCTCTCTCTCTCTCTCTCTCTCTCTCTCTCTCTCTCTCTCTCGTCTCTCTCTCTCTCTCTCTGTCTGTCTGTCTTCTCTCTCTCTCTCTCTCTCTCTCTCTCTCTCTCTCTCTCTCCTCTCTCTCTCTCTTCTCTCTCTCTCTCTCTCTTCTTCTGTCTGTCTGTTTCTCTCTCTCTCTCTTCTCTCTCTCTCTCTCTCTCTCTCTTCTCTCTTCTCTCTCTCTCATCTCTCTCCTCTCTCTCTCCTCTCCTCTCTCTCTCTTCTCTCTCTCTCTCTCTCTCTCTCTCTCTCTCTCTCTCTCTCTCTCTGTCTCTCTCTCTCTCTCTCTCTCTCTCTCCTACTCTCTCTCTCTCTCTCTCTCTCTCTCTCTCTCTCTCTCTCTCTCTCTCTCTCTCTCTCTCTTCTCTCTCTCTCTCTCTCCTCTCTCTCTCTCTCTCTCTCTCTCTCTTCCGAACACGAGAGATGCGGAAGCGGGGAATTATTTATCTCTGTCTTCATTATCATATTCGTATTAACGAGTTTTCTCATTTTCATTTGCATAATCAGCTGTTTTAGCTTCGTCTCCTTTACTTATTCGTAATTCAGTTGCCGAATCTTTGTTATTTATTCATTCGTTATCCTCATTAACTAATTGTAATTTCTTTATATATTCGTGTGTGTGTTTATTGGCGTTTTTATTAAGTGCTTTCTTGTAATTAGGTGGTTATTCATTATTTTAATGTTCTTTACTATGAATTTTATGATTTATGATTTTCAGTATTTATGATTTTGTAAAAGAAAATATATATAATGCTGTTTTTTTAAGGATATTATTTCATTAATATCTCATGTCTCGTTTTCTCTTTATTTTTATATCCTAAACATTATATCTAATTTAGTGAACAAAATTAAATTATATTATGACAAAATGATTATTGTTATTATTTTTTTTTTTGTTTTTAGTATCAACAATATTATCATTATCATTATTATTATTCAACATTATCATCATTATTATCATCAACATTATCAACATTATTATCATCAACATTTCAACATTATCATCATTTATCATCACTATATCAATTCCATTATTATCGTCATCATCAGCACACTTAATCCGATTATTTGTATAAGAAATCTCAAACAAATCCCCTTAATCTGAGTAAATAAGGGTTAGTATCCCATGCACAGCACAGGGTGACATATGGTCGGAGTTAGCGTGGTATCAGATGGCCAAATGAGCCTTCTGGAGTGTTACGTTGTCCAAGGACACTCCGCCATATGTTTCAGGGGAGATGGAGATGGGGGGGGGAGAAGGAGAGGGGAGAAAGGGAGAGAAGGGAAGGAGAGAGGGAAGGAAAGGAGAGAGAGGAGAGGGGAAAAGGGAGAGAGGGAGATGGAGAAAGGGAAGAGAGGAGAGGGTTAGAAGGGGGAAGGGAGAATGGAAGAGAAGTGGGAAGGGAGAGGAAGAGGACGTGGGAAGGAGAGAGGAGGAAATGGGGAACGGAGAGAGGACAGGGGAGGGAGAGAGGAGAGAAGGGGGAAGGAGAGGGGAAAAAGAGGGGTGAATGGGGGAGGGAGACAGAGAGAGGGGGGGGGAGAAGGGGGTGTGAAATAGATGGTGTAATTGTGCGATCATCTTGTTAAATGCTGTTAATGGCTTTTGTTCAGGGTTAATATGACAGATGTGTGATTTTTTTTTTCTTTTTTTTTCTCTCTTTCTTTCTGGGTTATTGTACGTGCGATATTTAATTCCTTTTTCTCTTCTTTGTATCAACTTGTCTTTTCTTTTCTTTTTTTTCTTTTGTTTTGTGTATTTATTTATTTTTTTACTCAGTATCATTGCTTTTGTTTTTTTTTCTGGTCTTTTTCATTGAATTTTCTTAATTATATTTTGGAAGGAATTTTCTTTATCTTCATGTGATGAATGAAGGATGGCGATCCCTGTGAATTATATTAGAAAATGATAATAATAATAAAACAGATACGAAAAAAGGAAAAATTTAAGGAAGAAACGATAGGTAAGTGAATAAAAAGCTCGATAAACAAACAAACAGAAAAACAACCTAAAACAAAAACTAAGAATATGCAAAAATCTAAAAATTTTTTTTTTCTTCCTTCATTCCCTTTTTGTCTCGTCTCTCCTTCGTTCCTCAAAATAACGGCATCCGGAACGAGCAAATGATAATGAAAACGCAAACTAACTTCCCCGCGAAATTCCGCCTAAGAGGAGGTTTATTGGCGCTTGAAGGAGGCGGAAATAATCTCCGGCTCTTTCGGACGCGCCCGGCAGCATCCCTGGCTCTCCGGGACGAATTTCAGGCGCAGGGTCTACTTATAAAGGTATTTTTCGGTTTGTTTTGGGTTGCGGACTGGGAGTTCTTTGTGGATGTCTTGGCGGGAGGGAAGGAGATCCTGCTGGAGGGAAGGAGGAAGAAGGAAGAGAAGGAAAGGCGGGGGAGAGGAGGGAGGAGGAGGGGGGGGAAGGGAAGGCGGTGGTGTGAGCGCGGTCCCTCGTCCAGCATATGGCGTCGACGCGTCGGTTCGGCCTTATGGTAATGAGTCGGCTGGGAGATGCCGGCGACCACACCGCCCAGCCGGCACTCCCCCCCCCTCCCCACCTCCCATCTTCGACGCCTCGGGAACCCCTCCCCCGCGGAAGTACGGACGCAGCGCCAGGCGGGGGGGCGGCACGGAGACTCCCGGGCCTCGGGCGGGGAGCGCCGTCGGCCGACGAGGCAGCCGTCGTCGGCGGCGCTGCTTGGCGGCTTCCGACCGCCCCGCCCGACCGCCACCTGACTCCCCTTTCGCGCCCCTCCCCCCACCCCTTCCTGCGGCCGAGGCCACCCAGCCGCCCTCGCGCCAGTCCCGTCCTGTCCTCCGAAGGTGCAGCAGCGCCTCGAGTTCGTCTGCCGGAGGTCCGTCGGTCGGTCTGGATCAGTGCTCGGCGTCGAGTGGATGTTGTGGAGTGCCTTGTGCCTGCAGAGGGGAGAGGAGGGAGTGCCGAGTGTTCTTGCCGTGGGGAGGGAATCGCGATGTGTCGGAGGGAATGGAAACTGGACGACGCGACCTGAAGCACGAGGAGAAGGAGACGTAGTGCTGCGAGAGACTAGGATTCCTTTGCCGTCTGGCCGCAGGATCTCGATCTGCTGATGTGCAACTGCAAGAGGAATAGCGAGGATCTCAGCGAAGGACATGGGCGCCCTCCTCCCTTGCCCTTGCTTCGTCCTGCATGACCTGAGGCGATGAGGACTGCGCCCGACGCGACCCGCTGACCTGTGGCCGACCCGCTGACAAGGTTGTCTTTCTCCCAGAGTTCCTCGAGCCCGAAAGACTCCGCTTGTCACCATGGCCGTCTCGGACCAAGAGATCGACCAGCTCTACGCAGAGCGGTATCGGCTGGACCAGCTGTTCCAGAACAGTCCTGAGTTCCAGGACAGCCTTGAGAACAGCAGCGTAGCCGAGTCTCAGTCTGGGATGTCCCACAAGTCCCACAGGTCGAGGCGGTCCCACGAGCGCGCCGCCGCCCGCCGCCGCTCCTCGGACGCCGCCAGGAGGGACGCCGCCAAGGAGTCCTCACACCGCAGGAGCGACGCCAAGGAGCCCCGCCCGAGCCAGGGCAGCTCCCCCAGCCGCTGGCCGCAGCTCGGAGGATCGCCGCGCCCTAGCCCCAGCACGCCCCGGAGCGACCCGTCCCCGGCGCGGCGCCCCCAGCACTCGCAGCCCGGCTTCTCGTACATCTACCCGAACGCCGACGGCGTGGCCGCCATCGAGAAGAAGCCGATCCGCCGGTACTCGTTCCTGGGCCAGCCGGGCGCCGGCTCCACCAAGGACGCGCTGCCCTTCAAGGGCAAACTCGAGTACTTCGACCGCATCTCGCGCGGCTCGACGCCCGAGCCCGTGCTGGCGCCCTTCCTGCAGGGACAGCGCAAGCACGGCTCGCCGCACAGGGGCAGCACGCCCAGCAGCCCGCACGACGCCAGGCTCCTGCAGCCGGCGGACAGGGCCTCGCCGCGCCCGGACCTCGCCAGGAGGCCCTCCCTCCTGCGGATCCAGAGCAGGCCGCCCGAGAGCCACTCGTCGGGCCACACGCACGACCCCCAGGGCGCGGACGACCAGCCGTCGCCGCGTCCGAAGCCGGCGCGCCCGCCGCCGCCGCCGCAGATTCTGTTCGAGGACAAACTGTCGAAGAGGCGGAGTCCGGACGCGGCGAAGGGCGCGCCGAGGGAGGACGGCCCGCCGCCCGTGCACCGCCGCGGCTCCCTCCTCCACGACGCCCGGGCCTCCCCCTCGCCCGCCTCCACGCCCGTGTCCGCCAAGGACCCGCGGGCGCCGCAGGAGAGGCGGCCGGACGACCACGGCAGCTCGGCGTGAGCGCGAACCTCAGCGGATGAGCAGCTTCGCGGACATCAAGAAGGAGCGGCGCGGGTCGCGGCACGGCGCGAGGAGGCGAGCCGCGGCACCGCGACGCCCTCGAGCGGCATCCGACAGAGGCCGCCACGACGAGGCGCCCGCCGACGGGGTCCCGCCGCCGCCGCCGCCCAAGAGCCGCGGCGGCCTCAAGCGGCACGAGAGCAGCCCCGCCATCGGGCTCGGCCGCCGCAGCCTCGCCGTCGGCCAAGCCAGGATCAGCGACTCCGTGGCGCAGATCACGGACTCGGTGACGCAGCTGCGCAGGAGCCTGAGCCGGCGCGTCGGGCGCTCCGTCAGCCGCTCCTTCAGCAAGTCCATCACGCGCTCCCTCGCCAGGAAGTACAAGCGGCAGTACAACGACGACGCCCACGCCTACTCGGACGAGGAGGAGCGGCGGGGCGGCGACGACGGGCGCGAGAGCGACTCCGACAGGAGGAAGTCCTCGCGGCCGACGCTGTCCAGGACCTTCAGCACCCTCAGGAGGAGCCACGCCAACTACCAGGCGCTGTTCGCCTCCGACAAGGACGACGGCGCCAGGGAGCCCAAGTCGCTGTCCGACATCCACCGCTTCTTCCACGGCCAGCTCGACCAGCAGGACGGCGACGCCAAGTCGCAGAAGTCGCAGAAATCGCAGAAGTCGTCGTCGCTGCCGCACCCGATCGACGCCTCCGTCAGGGACGAGGTCTCGCTCAAGGAGCGCCACCCAGAGAAGTTCTGGACCTTCACCACCAGCGTCGTCCTGCCCGACTACGAGGGCAGACAAGGTAATGCCGGCGCGGGGGGGGGGGGAGGCGATGAAAAGGAAAGGGAGGAGGGAGAGAAGAAGGGCGAGGAAAAGGAAAGGAAGGGAAAAGAGGAGAGGAAGAGAAGGAGGGCGATGAAAAGGAAAGGAAGGAGGGAAAAGAGGAGAGGAAGAGAAGGAGGGCAATGAAAATTAAAGG
>NW_020869463.1:622255-629755 GCF_003789085.1 Penaeus vannamei
AACACACAAATACAGACAAACAAATACAAACAAACACAAACAACCGCAGAGCCAATCGTCTGCCGTCTATCTATCTAGACCGACCTTTTTTCTCTAAGTGTTTTCTTCCGGTGAACGATAGACAGCGGTCGTAAATCATTTTCTTTTTCTCTTTAGAAATCAGAGAAACTCGATTTATTGTGCTGTTGTTTACTCTCTTTTTTAAGAAATAGAAAATAAATAGATGTATAGAGAGGAAATGATAAGGTAATAGATAGATTGTTGATGAATGATAGATAAGGTATTTAAAATGATAACTTTTTTTTCCAAATTCGAATGGGAAGTTGTGGAAAAAGGACGAAAAATGGCGGGAAATCGCCGTGATTTTTATGACCGAGGGAATCGTGTTCTGGCGACGGCGAGGCACGCCAATAAGCCCTTCTTGCCCGCACGTGGCTTGGGCGTCTTGCCTCAACTGCTCCCGTAAATCCACAGCGCCATTCAGTGTGGGCGTGGAAGTGGAGAGGGAAGGGTGTACGCGCGGGTGGCTTTCCTTCTCTGGTTTCATTAAACGCGCGAAAGGGAAGGAAGGAAAAAGTGGAAGAAGAAAATCGAGGAATGTTGGAGGATTCTCAACCCGCGAAAAGAAATAGGAGAGACGTAAAATTAAGGAAAAGGAAAGGAAATGGGAGAGTCGTGTTTTGAGGTTATTTACGAAAAGAAAGGAAGTTTATGACTGACTTTTTTCTCTTCTTAAATGATGGACAAAGTGTGTCGGATGAGAAGTACACGGAAGTCTCCCAAAGTTGCGGTGAAGTGACATCAGATCCCCACCGAGAGAGACCAAGAAAACGAATGTATGTCAAGTTCTCAACAAACACAAAAAACGAGAACAGCGAAGTGCAACGATGACTTACGAGTGACTTAAAGGTGACTTAGACATCTGAGACGAACGGCCGACGTATGACGATCAAGAGTTATGACGTCAGGCACGTGATTGACGTCAGAAAAACGTCGAGGTTTATGACACTTTTACAGGCCGGGAGAAAGATGTTTTTGTTGACGTCGAGAAACGAGATCTGAAGAGGAGAGAGAAGCGAGGATCGAAGTGTTGGAGAGAAGAAGGAAAGGGAAAAACACTGATAAAGAGGGTATAGAAGAGAGGACTTTCGAAGTGTTGGAGAAGAAGAAGGAATATTGAAAAAACAGATAAAGAGGGTATAGAAGACTTTGAAGTGTTGGAGAGAAAGGAAAAGGGTGATAAAGAGGGTAGAAGAGGGAGGATTTTCGAAGTGTTGGGAAGGAAGGAAAAAAAACACTGATAAAGAGGTGTAGAAGAGAGGATTTTTCGAAGCGTTGGGAGAGAAGAAGGAAAGGGGAAAAACACTGATAAAGAGGGTATAGAAGAGAGAAGTGTTGGAGAGAAGAAGAAAGGGGAAAAACATAGATAAAGAGGGTATAGAAGAGGGAAAGAAAAAGAGAAGGGAGAGGAGAATGGAAATGAAGGAGAAAGAGGAGAAAAATTGGTGAGAAGGATATATAAAGGTATACATTATATAAAGATACATAAGAAATAAGAGAACAAAAAACGAAGAAAGTAAATGATAACTGCAAACAAAAAATCACTTTTGCGCTGAGATTATTAAAAACCGAAAGACCAGTGAAAGAAGAAAAGAAGAGGAGGAGAAACGAAAGACTCGAGAGAAAAAGGAAGAGAATAATGTTTTCCTTTGATTTCAAGAAGATTCGGAATCCCTTGAGACGATAGAAATCCCCCTTTGATCCGGTTCCTTCTACCGCTCCAGACTCTTTAGATCCCACTTCACCCTCTTTAGCCCCCAATATCCTCTTTGAAGCCCGAATTTCACCCTTCTCCCTCCCCAATATAGCACTTTCCAATCCCACTTTACTTAGTCTCTTTATCCCTTTCAGCCACCAACCTTACCCCTCTTAGTCCCCTACATACCATTCGGCCCCACCTCCCTGATCTGTAGCTCCCGATATACCCCATTCGGATCCCACTTCCTTTGTAGTCCCCAATATACCCCCACTTCACCTCTGTAGTCCCCAGCCCCATCCGTCCCCCACTTTCTGTAGCCCCAACATACCCCTTCGCCCCCACCTCCCTGATCTGTAGCCCCCCCCCTTCGGCCACCACAACTACCCCATCCCCCCCACCTCCCTGATCTGTAGCCCCCAATATACCCCTTCGCCCCCCACTTCTTCTGTAGTCCCCAACATACCCCCTTCGGCCCCCACACCCCCCTCTGAGCATGCGGCTGTTGCACTGGTCGTCCCTCGCCAGAATGCCGCCAAAGCAGAGCCGCTGCAACTGCAAGCACCATCAGCACCAGCGGATGCTCGCAGGACACGGAGCCAGGGAGGAGGACGAGCTGACCCAGGTCGCTCCAGGAGCCCGAGGTCGAGGCCAACCTCCAGCCGGCCTTAGGTAGTGCTTGGGGTTGGGGTGGGCGGGGGAAGGGGTGGGAGAGGGTTGTTTGTACGGGTGCTCGTGAATATTGGAGTTGGAGGTGTATGTGTATACGTATAAGCGTGTGAGCATAAGTGTAGGGGTATTGAAAATACAAATACATGTACACATACACATACACGCCCAAATCACGCATAACAAACACAACGCGCACACACACACACACACACACACACACACACACACACACACACACACACACACACCACACACACACACACACACACACACACACACAACACACACACACACACACACACCACACACGCACACACACACACACAACACCACACCAAACAAACAACAATTACACGTTCACAAACACATCTTCGCATGTGCTAATAGCTTAATAGCTTAAAAACATCTCCCACCTTTCTGATTTATTTATCCGAATACCTTTTAGCGGTCTTCTTGCATGATTTGGCGAAAACCAAGGAACCAAGCAAAGGGAGATGACCCTTAGAACATGCACCGTGCCTTGTGTGTCCCGTTTTCGCTGTCATGGGGGGAAAACAGCGCTTTGTGTGCAGAGATGAGTTTGTGTCGCCTCTGGGTAGGCTTTTAATCGATCGAGGATTTATATGCAGATATGTTCGATACGTGGTGTGTTGGGTAGATTTAGAGATTTTGAAAGATAGATATGTATAGATATGTTGTGTGTGTGTTTGTGTGAGTCTGTGTGTGTGAGTATGTGTGTGTGAGTGTGTGTGTGAGTGCAGTGAGAGAGAGAGAGAGAGAGTGTTGGTGTGTGTGTGTGTGTGAGTGAGTGAGTGTCAGTGAGAAAGAGAGTGTGCGTGTGTGTTTGTGTGCGAATATACGTACGTGCATGTATGCTCTATGCGCCTACATGACACAGTGCATACATCCCCCATCCACCAACATGACCCAAGCCTTAACCGGCCGCGCTGACACACACAATTGGCATAAAAGTAATTTCCACAAAGTTCTCCGACATTCTTGCTGACACTCCCAATGACCGACAGAAAGTGGCTGACATTTTAAAGCTTTCACGCACTTAATTTGTGGTTTTAAGACACACACTATTGGCGTAATAGACGTATAAAAGCAAAGAGAAAGTAATGGGAATATTTATGGGGAAATAAAACGTTTTAAAGCCCATGGGGTTTATTTCTACTGTTATCATTTGTATTGTGTTATTAGATATCATGTTATTCCTATTATCATTATCATCACTGTCATTATTATAATCATTATCATTAGTAAAAGTAATGATAGAGACTTTTATCCTAATTACTATAATGAGTTATATTACTTTTATCATTATTTTTTCGTTATTATTGCCATCATTATGTCATTACCATAATATCAGCATCATCATTATTATCTTTTTTATCATCATTATTGTTATCATTATTAGTTTTAGTTATTGTTATCGTTGTTATTATTATTGCATTGTTAATAAAATAATATTGTTATCTTTATCATTATTATTACGTTGTAATTATCATCACTCTTGTTATTATTATCATTATTATGATTGTTATAATTATTATTTTCATGATTGTTAAAATGTATTATTATTAGTAGTAGTAGTAGTAGCATCATCATCATCATCATCATCATCATCATAATCTTCATTACTTTAATCAGAATCACGTGATGTATCCTTTACTTCCGCTATCATTGTTGTTGTTGTTGTTGTTGTTGTTGTTGGAGGAGACCGTCCGTGCTCATTTAACGGCACGCCTTATTACGAGCAGTTCGGTTAAGCGGGTCATTGGACCGGCCGTAGTAATGGCTCGCATCCGGTTAGTCGACTTGTTATTACTTGTTTTATATTGTGTTCTTTTTTTTCTATATTATTTCCCTTTTTTATCATCGGAGTCGTCTTTTTTTTCTTGGGGGTCGAGGGGGGGGGTCGATTTATTTTAAGGGGTCGTATTTTTTTCTAAGGTTTTTTCCTTGGGGTCTTTTTCGAGGGGGGTCGATATCATCAGGGGGTCTTTGGGGGGGAATAGAGGGGGGGTATGGGTAGAGGAAGTGGGGAAGGTAAAGAGTCTAGATTGAATATAGAATATGAGAATAAGGAGATAGAGAAGGGAAAAGGGAACAGAAGGCTGAATAACGGAAGGACAAAGAAAGTTGAGAAAGGGAAGTAAGTAAGAGGGGGGGGAGGGAGATAATGGGATTATGGGGCATGTAATTAATGGGTGCTTTTCCGCGCTCTGATGGGCGTGGCGAAAATGGGCGTGTCTTTGATTGTCTGGCGTTTTTGTTTTGTTTCGCTTTTCGTGGTTTCTGTCGGGCGTGGGTGTCGTTTTTTTTTTTTCTTTTTCTTTTTTTTTCTTTTTTTCCTTTTTTTATTTATCTTTTCTTTTCCTGGTTTCTCTTTTCATTTGTCTTCTACTTTCTTATTCTTCTTTTTTTATACTTGTTCTCTATACTGTCGATCAGTTTGGTTTTCTTTCTTCTCTTCTTCTCTCTCCTGTCCTCTCCTCTCTATCTATCTATTTATCTATCTGTCTATCTCTTTCTTCCTCCTCCCTCCCTTACCTCCCTTCATCTCTCTCTCTCTTTCCCATTCCTTTTTACTCCCTCTCTCCTTTCCCTCTCTCCCTCCCTCCCATTCCCATTATTTCCACGTCCCACTCTCTCCCTCCCTCTCCCTCTCGCCCTCTCTTCCCCTTTCTCCTTCTCTCATTCACTCCCTCTCCCTTTTCCCTGTCCCCTTTTCCCCTCCCTTCCCCTTTCTCCTCTCCCCCTCCCTCTCCTCCCTTTCCTCTCTCCCTTTCCCTTCTCTCCCTTTCCCTCCCTCCTTCCCTTTTCTCCCCTCTCCCCCCCCCTCTCTCTCTCTCCCTCTCCCTTTCCTCTCTCTTCCTCCCCCTTCCCTCTCTCTCTCTCTCTCTCTCTCTCCTCCTCCCTCTCCATCCCTCTCTCTCATCATCTTTCGTCACACTCGCGTCTCATCCATAAATCCGGGTGCCGTTCCGTTATTCCGTCCGGGTCGTGTTAAGGTAATTGCCTTCGGGACGTCAGGCGGAAGAAGAGGGAGGGGAAGGGAAGGGGAGAATAAAGGGTAGATAGGGAAGATGGGGAAGAGGATGAAGATGATGATGATTGAGGGGAAGGGGAGAATAAAGGATAGATAGGGAAGATGGGGAAGAGGATGAAGATGATGATGATTGGAAGAAGGAGGGGAAGGAAGAGGATGAAGATGATGATGAGTGGAAGAAGGAGGGAAAGGAAGAGGATGAAGATGATGATAGGAAGAGGGAGGGTAAGGAAGATGAGAAATTAAGAACGAAGGAATAAGGGAATAAGGGAAATGGAGCATAAAAAATAGGAAATGGAGATTATAGAAAATATAAAAAGAGAAAAGCGAAGGCGTAAGATGTAAGGAAGAAGAAGGAATAGTGAAGAGGAGGAAGAAGAAGAAGAAGAGAAAATAGAGCAAATTAAAAAGAAAGAATAATTCTGCAGGAAAAGGAGAAAGGGAAAGAAAAGAAAAAGAAAAAGAAAGGGAATGAAAAATGAAAAGAAAAGAGAAGAATAGAGAAAGAAGAAATAGAATAAATGAAGAGAGAATATAAAAGAGAGATAAACAGATAACCAGATAGAATATTAAAAAAAAAAAAAAAAAAAAACAGTGTGAACAGTAGTTTTATTTTTCTCGGGGAATTTGTGAAGTTGGTGTTAATTGCGCTTGTAGTTTGTCGTTTGTTTTAGGGTGTGCATTTTGCGGTATTTATTGCCATGTTGTTTTCTTTTTTATTGCTGTGTTTGTTTCGTATTGTATTTGCATTTCGTGTGTTGTCTGTATTTTGTTTTATTTATTCATTTTATTTTTATTCATTTATTTAATTTTTTATTATGTTTTTTATGTCTATATTGTTCATATTCTGTATTTGTGTAGTTCACTCTGTTGTTGTTTTTCATAATTTCTGAAATCTTTTTGTGTGTTTATGTATTTATTTATTTATTTACATATTCACGTATTTATGTAGTTTTTCGTTTGTTTGTTTGTACATCTGTTCATATATTGTCGTGTATGATTTTCTGTTTCTTTTTTTCCTCAATTGATATTTATCTTTTAAAAAAGATTTAATTATAATTATATATATATATATATATATATATATATATTATATATATATATATATATATCATCTTACTCAGCCAACTTATGTTACTCACTACCTTACTCATGTTACTCCTCCTCATTACTCATGTAACTCACCACCTTACTCATCCACCTTACTCAGGTTACACATTTTACTCATATTGCTCACATTACTCACTCACATTACTCACGTTACTCATCCACCTTATGTTACTCCATTCGTATCATCATCTTACTCATCCACCTTAGATTCCACATCTTATAATACTCACGTTACTCATCCACCTTATGTTACTTACCATCTTACTCATCCATCTTAATCTCACTCATCACCTTACTCATGTTACCCATCTTACTCATCTTACTCACATTACTCACACTCATCCACTTACTCACGTTACTCACCCATCTTACTCATCTACTCACCTTACCCCCTCCCCCCACAGCGTACCGGACCACCCCGAGCGCGACTCCCTGGACGGGCACCTCCCGGCTCCTCCCCACGGGACCGGCAACCCCCCGCCGCCCCCCGCCCCCCCGGCCGCCTCGGGGGTCAGCACCAAGCCCTCCGGTACGTTGGACTTGCTCTCGGTTGAGTTGGCTTGCTTTGGGCTTGCTTTGGCTTGCTTTCGGTTGAGTTGGGTTGGTTTTGGTTGAGTTGGCTTGCTTTGGTAAGGTTGGCTTGATTTGTTGAGTTGGCTTGCATTGCATTGGCTTGCTTTCGGTTGAGTTGGGTTGGTTTTGGTAGGGTCAGGTTGCTTTTGGCTTGCATTGCTTGCTTTCAAGAGTTGGGTTGCTTTTAGTTGAGTTGACTTGCTTTTGGTAAGGTTTGGCTTGATCTTGGTTGAGTTGGCTTGCTTTGTTGAGCTGCCATGTTTTGGTAGGGTTGCTTGACCTTGTTGAGTTGGCTTGCTCTTGCTTTTGGTTGGGTTGGCTTGCTTTGGGTGAA
>NW_020869463.1:644755-646566 GCF_003789085.1 Penaeus vannamei
GTTAATGACTATGGTGATAAATGGAAATAATGAATCAAATCACAAAAATATAGATAGATGGATAGATAGATGTATAATAATAATGATATGATTAATCAAATCCAAAAAAAATAGATGGATGATAGAGTATATATAATGAAGGATCAATCAAATCAAAAAAATATAGTAGGTAGATATTAGATATATGTATAATATAATGATAATGATAATCATAATAGTCGTAATGATAATCATGATAAGAATGATAATATAAAAAGAATAATAATAATGATGATAGTAATGATTAATAGATAGCGATAATAGTATAAACAGAATGAGCTGAATAAGTAAATAAATAAAACAAATAACAAAATATATAGATAACATGAATTGATAAAGAAGTAATAAATATAGAAGATCAATGATTAATAAATAAATAGTAGAAAAATAAATAGATAAATAAGTAAATGCATAAATATACAAATAAGTGATTATATAAATAATTAACAAATGGATAAATACACAAAAAGGTAAATAAAGAATAATGGATTTATAGATAATGCCTAATAAAAGATAAATATATAAAGGACTAGATAAACAGAAATAGATAAATGACTAATAAAAGATAAAAGGATAAATTTATAAGTACAAAGATAAATAAATAAATGCTAATAAAAAGAATAAAGGGATAACAAATAGATAATGACAAGATAAGGTAAATAGAACGACTTGACCCACCCCCGCCCCCCCTCCCTCCCCCCCGCAGTGCCCCTGGCCGAGGTGCACCCCACGCCGAGCAGGTCCTGGTCTGTACTCCTGCTTCCAGAACAACTCCCTGGGGCGGCTCTGGACCGACGCGCGCCTACCTGTTCCCGTTCCTGGTGGAGTACAGGTCAGTGGTGTCTGGGAAGGACTCGAGGACCTAGGATATCTGGTCATTTTTCTTTTTAACTGTAGGATTTTTTTTTTTTTTTTTTTTTTTTTTTTTGGAATTCAAGGATTCCTTTTTTTGAACGATAGGATTTGTTTTATCTTCCCTCTAGGAATCCTTCTTTTTAACTAGGATTTTTTTTTTTTTTTTTTTTTTTTTTACTCTAGGATTCATTTTTTTAACTCCAGGATATTTTTAACTTTGAGATTCCTTCTTATTTGCTCTAGGATTTTTTTCTCTTTCTTTTCTTTTTTTTTTTTTTTGGGGGGGGAGGATTGTGAGATTTTTGGGGTTGTGAAGGTTAGGGGAGGGGGAGGGGGAGAGAGAGAAAGGACTTTTTCTGTCTTTCTTTTTCCTTTTTTTTTGATGAAGGAGGTGGAATGTTAGAAGTATATTTTTTGAAAAGATCATTTGGTTTCATTAGAGGAATGGTAGGGTATTGACTCTTTTTCTCTATTTATAAGAGAGGGAAAATTGGTTTGATCTTGCTAATGAAAAAGATATAGAATTGGAATCACAGAACTATTTAATTTTATTTAGATTTTTAAAAATTCACGAAATATGACCTCAATGTATCCGATTTCCTCATATCCAATAGAGTAAAATCATCAAAGCAATTTTTAGAGAAATGAAAATTTTGACTTCATTGACAGTTGATTTTTTATCAATCTTTTTTTTTTCTTTTTTTTTTCTTTTTTTTTTTCTTCCGGTAAAGCGAGTTTCATTCTGAATTTCGATGAGAGAAAATTCCGGTCATGGGAAGTGGACAGGTGGCTGACAGGTGGTCTTCTGTGTCCTTAATGTTCATCTTAGTCATTCCGTTCCATTTTTTTTTTTTTCTTATAAGATGATAGTTATCTTCCATGCTAAGTCTTATAAAAATGAATAATAATATAATAGA
>NW_020869463.1:652268-657268 GCF_003789085.1 Penaeus vannamei
TTTCATTCTTTTTCGCTCTTATTCACTGCATCGTCCACTCACGTCATTCTCCTCCTTCCCTTCCTTTCTTTTCATTCCTTCTCCCTCTCCCTATCATTTCCGTCTTTATTCTCCCCTCTCCTTCCGTCTTTACTCCTTTTTATTTCATTTTCTTCCTTCCTCTTGTCTTCTTTTCCGATTTTTGTCTCCTCATCCATCCTTTCTCCATCTCCATCATCTTCTCCTCTTCCCCCCACTCATCCTTCTCCTTCTCCCTTCTCTCCTCTCCACCTTCCTCCTCTTCCCCCTTTATCTTACCACCTTTCCCCTGTCTCTCCCCTCCTCCTCCCTCCCATCCCTCCCTCCTTCCATCCCCCATTCCCTCTTCCATCCTCCCATCCCCCATTCCTCTTCCCTCCCATCCTACCTCCCATTCCCCCTCCCTACCTCCCATCCCTCCTAAACTTCCCATTCCCCCTCCCCTCCCTCCTCCCATTCTCCCTCCTTTCCCCCTTCCATTCCATCCCCCCTCCCCTCCTCCCATTGCCCTCCCTTCTCCCCTCCACCTCCCTTACCTCCCATTCCCCCTCCCTCTCCCCCCCTACCTCCCCCTCCCCCGTCCCCCCATTGCCCCACCCATTCTAACCCCCTCTCTCCCCTCCCCCCTCCACAGCCTGATCGCGGCGGCCGTCACCTACATCATGTGGTGCAACGTCGGCAAGGAGAAGATGAAGAAGTTGGGGCACTTGGGCAAGGCGGCGGTCGAGGACTCCGCCACGCTGGACAAGAGGGGCGTCCGCAAGGGATACTGGAAGGTGCGGCTTGGGCCGCCGTGGGCGTCGTGGGCGTCTTGGGAGACTTGTTGTTTAGTTGTTTCGTTGTTTTATCTGTTTTTTCTGAGGGTTGGGTGTTTTTCTTGTTGATTTTTGTCAGGGTTTTAATATTTTCTTTAATTTTGTATCTGAGTTGAGATTTATTGGATATCTATTTATTTTTCATGTGTATGTGCATATAGATATATATGTACTTGTGTATATACATCTTTGTATACATTATGTTAATATATATTACTAATTAGTTTTATCTGTTTCATCTCTCACGTGTTATTATTTCTCACTATTCACTCGCCCCCCCCCCCCCAGGTCGACTGCCGCTCCGCCTCCAAGGGCCTGTTCCTCGGGCTGCTGTGCCTCGTGGGCGGCATCGTGATCCTCATCATGTTCTTCGTGATGAAGAACGAGGACGACTTCCAGGACACGATGTTCTGGATCAGCAACGCCACGCAGATGATCATCCTGGGGCTGGCGGTCATCAGCACCGTCATCGGCTTCCTGCAGATCCCCAAGCTCTCGGTGTCGACCTCGAAGCCGCTCGACCTCGACCGCCTCCTCCTCTCGACGACCATCATCGGCGTCTACCTCTTCGCCGTCTTCGGCATGATCGTCGGGGGAATCAACTACACCGACTCGCAATCGCTCGCCACCTTCTGCGTGCACGCACTGCTGCTCGTGCAGGTAAGGGGGAGGGAGAGGGAGGAGGGGAGAGGAGGGGAGGGTGGGGAGGGAGTCAGGGAGATAGGGGAGGGAGGGAGGTGGGAGGAGGGGGAGGTAGAGGAGGGAGGGAAAGTAGAGGGAGGAAAGGGAAAGGGATGGGAGGAGTCAGGGAAGGGATGGGGAGGGAGAAGAGAGGGTGGGAAGGAGAAAGGGAAAGGAGGAGGAAAGGAAGAAGGAAAAAAGGAGGGATGTAAAACGTAGAAAGAGGGAAAACGGGAGAGATTAGATTTAGGAAGAAAGAGGATAGAATTTAGAAATGTGGACAGAAATAAAGAGGGAGAGAGAGAGAGTTGTTCACTTAAAAGATTTTTTCTCGTTTTTGTCTTATTCATGAAGGTTACATAACACAAAATCAAGTCAAACCGCTTGACGATTTCCCTTGTTTACACTGATACCTTTGGCCACCGAGCAAGGCATTCTAAAGCATCGCCGCCCCTTTTCCAGGTGTCTCTGCAGGGGATGCTGGTGGCGGAGGCGAGCCGGCGCACCTGCACCTCCAGGTACCAGATGCTGACGAAGCCGGGCCGCCAAGTGATCACGTTCCTGCTGTTCGCCAACATCACGCTGTGGATCCTGGACACCTTCATGACCCACACGAGGATCTCCCAGCACTTCCAGTTCTCCTTCTACGGGACGCTGGCGTGGGGCATCATCTCCAGGATCTCCGTGCCGCTGCTCATCCTCTACCGCTTCCACTCGGCCGTCATCCTCGTCGAGATCTGGAAGAACACCTACAGGACCAAGGCCGACTAGGAAGCACCACCTCCAGCCAGCTCAGAACCAAGCGGCCAGGCCCATCACCCTCCTCCTCCTCCTCAGGATCTCGGTTCGCCCTCGGACTCGGACGCGATTCGCTCCTCTCCGGGGAGGCGAACCGCCCCCCTACCTCCTCCTCCTCCTCCCCCTCCCGCCTCCCGACCCGCTCGCCCTCGACATGGTGAGGACTTGACTCCTTCCTCCCAAAGACAGTCTCGACTGCTTTCGACACGCCCTCCCTTCCTCCTTCGCAGCTTTACTCTCCTCTTCTTCAACGCCCTCTTCCCTCTCCTCCTCTTCCTTCCTTCCACGCTCCTCCGCCTCCGCCCTCCGCCAGGGCTCCCCGACTGCCGGCGCCGCCCTCCTCCTCCTGTTCTTCAGGAGAGTCTCAGATCTCCGCCACTGTCCCCGTCACGACTCACGTGATCCCCTTCCGCCCCGACTCTCACACTCCCCAACGACTCTACGACCAGATGGACCTGTACAACTTTTCTCAGGACTCACTCGCGCGCCCCGCGTCCCACGTCGTGCCGCCCGGCGCCCACGACACGCCGCACATGACGCTCGTGTCTCCGGCGGAGGCGCACTCCACCGACGAGAGGAAGAACAGGCTCAAGCGCAGGGACCTCAAGCTGCGGAAGCTCCTGTTCGGCGCCGACGTCAGCCTGCAGCGGCAGCGCAGCCTCGTCATCAAGGAGCTCATGGTGGGCCACGGGCACCAGGGCTGCCTCATGTCGTCGCGGCCCGTGCAGAAGGAGCTCCGGAAGCTCCTCCGCAAGACGATGAGGCTCGACAAGGACAAGACCAAGAAGAGCTCCCCGTACGAGAAGCTGCGCCGCTGGGTGACGCGGCGGAGGACGGGGAGGTCCCAGCTGGAGAACCCCTCCGACTGCAGCGCCACCAGCAGCACCTGCCACGACGTGTACGACCTTGACCACAGGCACGACCCAGACAGCGCGTACGACCAGGGCAACACGCACGACCACGGCCCCAAGGACACAGGGACGGACTCGTACCTCACCCCCAAACGACTCGACTCCAGACGCTCCTCCCGACGCAGCCGACGCTCCCCCTTCCCCAGGCGCTCTCTCTCGACCCGGAGCGGCAGCAGGAGGCGGCGACGAAGGGAAGGGCGCTACCACCTGGAGGGCGACGCGATCCGCAACGACCGCGCCAGTTTCAGGAGTAGCAGGAGCTTCCAGCGGGACACGTTCAGGAGACACTCGTCCAGGAGCTTCAGGGACGCTCGGCCTCGGTCCCCCTTCCTCGGCCTCGAGAGACGCAGGTCCTCGAGGAGGAGCCAGAGGGAGCCGCGCTCTCCGCGAGACGGAAGGCGCCGCGCGAGCCCCGCGTCGCCGGCGCCCCGACGGCACCGCTGGCCGTCGGGCTCCCTGCGGCGCCGCGACTGGGAGGACCGGACGAGCGGCCGCATTCCGAGGTCGGCCTCGCTGTCGTCTCGCCACAGCCGCCCGCTGACGTCCTCCAGCCGGCGCGGAACCAGCTCGGGGCGCCCGGACTCGCGGCTGGAGCGCGTCCGGCAGGCGTGGCAGGAGGACGAGGACTACTACCTGAACCCGTTCGACTCGTGGCGGCTGCGGCACCAGACCCACCGCCCGGGGTTCTCGTCGCCGTCGCCGCCCGCTCGCCGGGGACGCCGTGTGCCGGAGAGGATGTTCCCGGACCGCACGCCCATCCGACAGCGCCTGCGCGAGTCGTGGCGGGCCAAGGAGAGGGACGACGACGGACTTCCGAGGCGCCCGACGCCCCGACAGCGCCCGCCCTCCGAGGAAGGCGAGCTGGAGGCCGACTCGCCGCCGCCCGGCCCGCCGCCGCTCGTCCCGCAGCCCGCCGACGTGTTCTTCCTCCGACCCGACCGACAGTCCTTCTTCCCCCCCACGCCCATCCCCCACCCCCTTTCCCCCGCGCCCTCCCCCACCCCCTTTCCCCCACGCCCCTCCCCCACCCCCTTCCCCCCGGACCCCCACACCCCTCCCCCACCCCCTCCCCCGCAAGAGGCCCCGCCCCTCGTCCTGGGCTGGCTGCAGGTGCCACCGCAAGAGGACGCCCCTTTCGCGCGCCCCAAGAGCAGGACGTTCCGAAAGGCGCCGTGGCTGCAGGACCTCAACTTCCTGTAGCGCCAAATCACCGCCCGCCCCCCTCGGGCTTGTACATACACCGCCACACGCCACCACACGCCACCACACGCCCACTCGCTCGCTGCTGCCGAGGCCGTGTCTCGCTTGTGTGGACTGTATTATCGTTAGTTACTTGTTGTTGTTGTTGTTATCATGTGCCTTATTGTTGTACCAAATGTTAAGTTTCGGCGCCTTGTATGATACACGAAGACGCGCGGCTGGCGACTCGCACGCCCACGCCCGCACCCCGGGGAAGCGAACCGTGACTCGCTCGACTCGCCCAGGGAGGCCACGGGACTCACGGTCAGCTCACACTCAAGACTCGACGCTCCTGACTCACTCAGACCCTCGAGGCCCGAGTGAGTCGTGGTGGAGGGCCCATTAACCCCAAAGTTCTCGCTGCTGACTCGAGCCTCCGAAACCCAAATGAGTTACGAGGTTTGCCATCTCCCCCCCCCCCCCACTTCCCTGACCCAACGAGTCACGAGTCTCCCCCCCCCCCCCAGTGTCCTCCCCGACGACGCTACGGCGCGGAGAACATCCTACCGGAGTCCTCGAAGAAGCTCCTCCTTGAAGC
>NW_020869463.1:684768-694768 GCF_003789085.1 Penaeus vannamei
AGATGAGTAGATTTGAGGTAGTTAGTAGATGAGTAAGTAGGTTAGCTAGTTAATGAGGTAGGTTAGGTTAGGTTAGTTAGTTAATAGTTAGGTTAGGTTAGTTAGGTTAGGTAGTAGTTAGGTTAGTTAGGTTAGGTTAGGTTAGGTTATAGGTTAGATGAGGTTAGATAGTTTAGGTTAGATGAGGTTAGGTTTAGACTAGTTAGGTTAGTTAGTTAGGTTTGTTAGGTTAGTAGTTAGAGTATTAGTTAGGTTAGTTACTTTAGTACGTTAGGTTAGGTTAGGTAGGTTAGGTTAGTAGGTTACGTTAGATGAGGTTAGGTTAGGTTAGGTTAGTTAGGTTAGGTAGATTAAGTTAGTTAGGTTAGGTTAGGTTAGAAAGTAGGTTAGTTAGGTTAGTTTAGGTTAGATGAGGTTAGTTAGTTAGGTTAGTTAGTTAGGTTAGGTTAAGGTTAGGTTAGGTTAGATGAGGTTAGTAGTAAGTTAGAATGAGTAGGTACGTTAGGTTAGGTTAGGTTAGATGAGTTAGGTTAGGTAGATAGGTTAGGTTAGGTTAGATTAGGTTAGGTTAGTTAGTTAGATGAGGTTAGTTAGGTAGGTTAGTTTAGAGAGAGGTTAGTTAGGTTAGATGTGTAGATTAGTTAGATGAGGTTAGGTTAGTTTCGTTAGGTATGCTTAGGTTAGATGAGGTTTAGGTTAGGTTAGGTAGATAGGTTAGTTAGGCTTTGGTTTGGTTTGTTCGTAGTTAGATGTAATAGCGTAGTTCAGTTAGATGATGTTAGTTTAGGTTTGTTAGCGTTAGGTAGCATTAGTTCAGTTATAGATGGTTAGGTTGTTAATGAGTTAGTTAGTTAGGTTAGAGAGGTTAGTTAAGGTTAGTAGATGAGTTAGGTTAGTTAGAATAATTAGATAGTGTAGGTTAGTTAGATGGGTTAGTGAGGTTATATAAGGTTAGGTTAGGCACGTTAGATGGCAGATTAGGTTAGTTAGGGTAATGAGTTAGTTAGATTGGTTTGGTTTGGTTCATCTTACCTAACTAACCTAGCCTAACATAACATAATATAACATAATCTAACCCCTAACTAACCCTAACCTAAACCTCATCTAAAACTAACTAACCTAACCTAACCTAACCTAACCTAACCCTAACCTAACCTAACCTACCTAAACCTAACTAACCTAACCTAACCTAACCTAAACCTAACCACCTAACCTAACCTAACCTAACCTAACCTAACCTAACCTAACCTCATCTAACCTAACCTAACTAACCTCTAACCTAACCTAACCTTAACCTAACCAAACTAACCTAAACCTAACCTAACCTAAACCTAACCTAACCTAAACTCATCTAACCTAACATAACTAACCCTAACCTAAACCTAACCTCTAACCTAACCTAACCTAAACCTAACCTAACCCAAACCTACCTAACCTAACCTAAAACCTAACCTTACCTAACCTAACCTCAAATTAACCTAAACCTAAACCTAACCTATTTAACCTTAACCTAACCTAACCTAACCTCATCTAACCTAACCTAACCTAACCTAACCTAACCTCATCTAACCTAACTAAACCTAACCTAACCTAACCTAACCTAACCTCATCTAACCTAAACCTAACCAACCTAACCTAACCTAACCTAACCTAACCTAACCTAACCTAACCTAACCTAAACCTAACCTAACCTCATAACCTAACCTAAACCTAACCTAACCTAACCTAACCTAACCTAACCTAACCTAACCTAACCTAAACCTAAACCTAACCAACCTATCTAACCTAACCTAACCTAACCTAACCTAACCTAACCTAACCTAACCTAACCTAACCTAACCTAACCTAACCTAACCTAACCTAACCTAACCTAACCTAAACCTAACCTAACCTAACCTAACCTAACCTCATCTAACCTAACCTAATAACCTAACCTAACCTAACCTAACCTCATCTAACCTAACCTAACCTAAACCTAACCTAACCTAACCTAACCTAACCTAACCTAACCTAACCTAACCTAACCTAACCTAACCTAACCTAACCTAACCTAACCTAACCTAACCTAACCTAACCTAACCTAACCTAAACCTAACCTAACCTAACCTAACCTAACCTAACCTAACCTAAACCTAACCTAACCTAACCTAACCTAACCTAAACCTAACCTAACCCTAACTAACCTAACCTAACCTCTAACTAACCTAACCTAACCTAACCTAAACCTAACTAACCTAACCTAAACCTAACCTAACCTAACCTAACCTAACCTAACCTAACCTCATCTAACCTAACCTAACCTAACCTAACCTAAACTTAACCTAACCTAACCTAACCAACTAACCTAAAACCTAACCTAACCAACCTAAACCTAACCTAACCTAACCTAACCTATAACCTCATCTAACCTAACCTAACCAAACCTAACCTAAAACCTAACCTAACCTAACCTAACCAACCTAAACCTAACCTAACCTAAAACCTAACCTAACCTAACCTAAACCTAACCTAACCTATCTAACCTAACCTAACCTAACCTAACCTAACCTAACCTAACCTAACTAACCTAACCCTAACCTAAACCTAAACCTAACCTAACTAACCTAACCTAAACCTAACCTAACCTAACCTCATCTAACCTAACCTAACCTAACCTAACCTAACCTAACTAACTAACCTAACCTAACCTAACCTAACCTAACCTAACCTAACCTAACCTAACCTAAACCTAACCTAAACCTAACCTAACCTAACCTAACCTCATCTAACCTAACCTAACCTAACCTAACTAACCTAACCTAACCTAACCTAACCTAACCTAAACCTAACTAACCTAAACTAACCTAACCTAACCTAACCCTAACCTAACCTAACCTAACCTAACCTAACCTAACCTAACCTAACCTAACCTAACCTAACCTAACCTAACCTATCCTAACCTAACCTAACCTAACCTAACCTCATCTAACCTAAAAACCTAACCTAACCTAACCTAAAACCTAACCTAACCTAACCTAACCTAACCTAACCTAACCTACCTAACCTAACCTAACCTAAACCATAACCAACCTAACCTAACCTAACTAACCTAAACCTAACCTAACCTAACCTAACCTAACCTAACCTCATCTAACCTAACCTAAACCTAACCTAACCTAACCTAACCTAACCTAACCTAACCTAACCTAACCTAACCAACCTAACCTAACCTAACCTAACCTAAAACCTAACCTAACCTAACCTAACCTAACCTAACCTAACCAACCTAAACCTAACCTAACCTAACCAACCTAACCTAAACCTAACTTAACCTACCTAACCTAACCTAAACCTAACCTAACCTAACCTCATCTAACTAACCTAACCTAACCTAACCTAACCTAACAAAACCTAAAACCTTAACAACCTAAACCTAACCACCCTAACCTAAACCTAACCTAACCTAACTAACTAAACCTAACCCATCTAACCTAACCTAACCTAACCTAACCTACTAACCTAACCTAAAACCTAACCTAACCTAACCTAACCTAACCTAACCTAACCTAACCAAACCTAACCTATTAACCTAACCTAACCTAACCTAACCTACCCCTAAACCTAAACCTAACCAACCTAACCTAACCTAAAACCTAACCTAACCTAACCAACCTAACCTAAACAAACAAAACCTAACCTGAACTAACCAACCTAACCAACCTACCTAACCTAACCTAACTAACCTGAACCTCATCAGCCTAAGCCTTAACCTAACCTACCTAACTTAACCTCATTTAACCTTAACTAACCTAACCTAACACTAACCTAACCTAACCTCATNTCAGTAATACTGTAATGTTAGGTAGGCCATTTCCACATTCGTCCAAATAGCTCAGCTGTTAAATATATCCTTGTTGAAGGAGGCATCCGACATCGCTTGTTGGTTCCACTGTAAGCTAATAACATTTGACTCCTAACGTTGTTGGTGTGTGATGGTGTGTGTTGGTGTAAACTGAATCGGATGCGTCTAATTCGTTAAATTGGATCATGAGTTGTTTCAATCGTGCATTTGCTCTTATTAGTACAAAAGTATAATGAAGACTGAAAACATCAGGCAGATTGTTTACTTAATCCATACTGCGTCTACTTGTATGTACAGGAGAATAATGATAGAATGCGTTGTTTCATGGTTGTAGTACATAAAATAATGAAAGAATACGTTGTTCATGTCGTTGTAGTTTACAAATATATGAAGAATACCGTATGATTTCATGGTTTACTTATATATTATGAGTACAAAATATAAATGAGAGAATGCGTTGTTTGACATTGGTTAGTGGTTATAAGTATAGCAAATAATGAAGAATGCGTTCGAATTCTTCGGATTTCTTATAATATATTGCTACAAATAATGAGAGAATGAGTGTTTGTCATGGTTCTATTTATAGATTATACTCACAATAATGAAGAATCATGCGTTTGTTACATGGTTGTAGTTCATAAATTACATTGCACAAGATATGTTGGAGCATGTTGTCCATGGTTCTTTAATAGTTACCAAATATATTGAAGGACATGCGGTTGTTCATGGTTGTCGTACAAATAATGGAAGAATGTGACTTACATGGCTTTGGGTTCATGGTTGTAGCTACAAATAATGAAGGAAAATCATGCGTTGTTCGATGGTTCTTTATAGTACAAATAATGAAGAAAATCATCCGTGTTCATGGTTGCTGTATAGTACAATAATTGTAAGAATGCGTGTTCATTGGTCTCGTAGTAAACAAATAATGAAGAAATCATGCGTTTGTTCATGGTTCTTATTAGTACTTAATAATGAAGAAAATATCGAATATAGTTGTTATTCGGTACTCTCTCTGTAATGTTAGGAGGCAAGTATAAATAAACATAATCTCATTCCAATTTATCGTTCTCAATAACATCGTTATAAAGACAGGAGAAAATTTAAGACATTGTTATTTGCTTTACACATAATTTTACAAAAACCAGTTATTACAATCCTATAAACATCTCAAATCTTTAAAGTCTCTCACTATCCAATTTAAACTATATTACAAAAATTGAAAAAAAAAAAAAACAATGAAAACAGACACATTCAATACATTTAGAACTACACAGACAAACTTAATCAATTTGCAATATCATTGATAACAAGAAAGTATGCTCTTGCAATACTAACAGTAGACTCATGAATTAGAAAATACATAGAATAACAGATCTTTACCAATAACAAAATAGCTCAGATAGAGACAAAAAAGTAAAGAGAAGAAAATATCTCCAGTGTATACCTCGAACGGCACTGAATATCTCTCATACATTCCCCTCTTTCGTACCCTTTCGAACACGCAGCACAAACAGTTTCCAGGAAATAACGATGACAATGGTACTGCACCATACTATCTCGATATTTTCCTTATTCTCTTAACCTACCTCTATGTGGGCCAATGAGCATGCAAAGTGGCTAATCCGAAGTAAGAGAGGAGATGGAGGGAGTAGTGCGGACTATTTGGTCACACTGGCAATTACGCCGGATTCTTTGTGACGGTGCGACGAAACACGCAGGCGCAGATGCTAGATGTAGGAGTGAGCGAGCGAAGACAATGTGTCTGCGCGTGTGTGTTTTATTGTGAGTCTGAGTGACGGAAGAGATGGAGATGCGATGTGATGTGTGTGATAGGAGAGAAGGCAGACGAGCAGAGAAGAAGGAAGGAGAACGAGTCGAAGAGGAGGAGGTGGGAGGGCAGTGGGAGCCGAGGGAGACGTAGAGTATGTGTGGTGGTAGCTTTGTAGAGGAGGGAGAGAGATGGAGAGAGTAGGAGGCGCGTTGATTTGTTGGTGGTAGTGGGTGCGCAGCGCGACAGACATGAGAGGAAGAGAGATGCAGAAGAAGAAAGAGATGAGAGAGAGACCTGTGTGTTTGTGTGTGTGTTTGTGAAGATAGAGGAAGAAGCATGCACGAGTGATGAGACGACAGAGAAGGATGAGAGAGAGAGAGAGCAGAGAGAGAGAGGAGGGAGAGAGCGGAGAGGGAGAGCGCTGACAGTCAGCCCGAAATAAGCCAAACAGCACCGATTACTCATTTCACTCCCGGTCTTTCACTCCCCTCCAGCGGCTTATCCCGCTTCCCTCTCTCTCTCTCTCTCTCTCTCTTCTCTCTCTCTCTCTCCTGTCTCTCTCTCTCTCTCTCTCTCCTCTCTCTCGCTCAGTAGGAGGAAAATTCCCACTGTGTTTGAGTCACTTGTGTGGTGTAAAGAGGAGGTGGGGGGGGTGGTTGGGGTAGTGGTAGAGGTGGACGCCGTGACCAGCTCAGGTTGTATGTGTGTGTGTATGTGTGTGTGTGTGTGTGGGTGTGTGTGTGTGTGTGTGGATGTGTGAGTGGTGGTGTTGTGTTTGTGGTGTGTTGTGGTGCGCTAAGTGTGCTGTGTGCGATGTGTGTTGTGTGTGTTGTGTTGTGTGTGTGGTGTGTGTGGTGGTGTTGTGTGTGTCGTTCGTGTTGTGTGTGTGTGTGTGGTGTGTGATTGTGTGTCGCTTCATGCTTTGTCATGGTGGTAGCTGTGAGTGTGCTGGTGTGTCTGTGGTGTGTGTTGTGCATGTCGTGTGGTTTGTCGATTAGGGCAGAATAGTCATACGTAGCGCCTGTGTGCTGTTGCATGTGTGTGTGCATGTGTGTGTGCAATGTGTGCGCTGTGTGTGGCAGTGTGGTTGTGCATGTGTGTAGTGGATGTGTGTGTTGGACTCGTGTGTGCATGTGTGTGTGTGTTGTGTGTGGTGTGTGTATGTGTGTGTGTGTGTGTGTGTGTGTGTGTGTGTGTGTGTGTGTGTGTGTGTATGTGTGGTGTGCATGTGTTATGTGTGTTGTGTGTGTGTGTGTGTGTGTGTGTGTGTTGTGTGTGTGTGTGTATGTGTGTGTGTGTGTGTGTGTGTGTGTGTGTGTGTGTGTGTGTGTGTATGTGATGCGTTGTTGTGATGTGTGTGTGTGTGTGTTGTGTGTGTGTGTGTGTGGTGTGTGTGTGTGTGTGTGTGTGTGTGTGTGTGTGTGTGTGTGTATGTGTTGTGTGTGTTATGTGTGTGTGTGTGTGTGTGTGTGTGCTGTGTGTGTGTGTTGTGTGTGTGTGTGTGTGTGGTGGTGTGTGTGTGTGTGTGTGTGGTGTGTGTGTGAATGTATGTTGTGTGTGAGTGTGCAGTGTGTGTGAGGTAGTGTGTGTGTGTGTGCAGTGTGTGTAGTGTGTGTGTGTGTGTGGTCGTGTGATGTGTGTGTGATAGTGTGGAGGTGTGATGTTTGTGTGTGTGTGTGTGTGTGTGTTGTCGTGTGTGTGTGTTGTGTGTGTGGTGTGATGTGTGTAGTGTATGTGTGTGTGTGTAGTGTGTGATGTGTGAGTGTATGTGTGTGTAGTTGTGTGAGTGTGGATAGTGTTGTTGATGGTGTGTGTTGATATGTATGTGTGTGTGTGGGTGTATGTGGAGTGTGTGTGTGTATGTGTGTGAGTGTGTGTGTGTATCGTGTGTGAGTGTGTGTGTGTATGTGTGTGTATGTGTGCGTGAGTGGTGTGTGTGTGTCGTATGTGAATGATAGATTGAGTAAGATGATGTGTGGATTGTGTGTGAGTGAGATGTGAATGTTGTGAGTGAGAGTGGTGTTGTGATTATCGTGAATTAGTGCAATCGTGTTGAGAGAGTGAGTGATTTAATGTATGTAGTGATCGTGTCAGTGAGAGATGAGTGTGAATGCATAAATGAGTGAATGAGAGTGAGTGTGAATGCATAAATTGGTGAGTAATGCATATGAGTCAGTGATGACTGAATGTGAGTGATATGAGTGTGACTGAGTAAAGAGTGAGGCGCATATTGATAATATTTAAGTATTTGTGAATGGCGAGTGACTTTAAGTAAATATGCATGAGTAAATGTGAGTAAGAGTGAGGGCGTATGAATGAGTACGAGTGAATGAATGTGCATGAGAGTGAGTAAACGCGTCAATTGGGTGAGTAAATGTGAACTGGTGAAGTGAGTGAGTGAGTGAGTAGTAGTACGTCGGCGTCTTCCATCCGTGTGCACTTACGACGCGGCCACGTGATGTGCGCGTGTGGTGTGCTACGAGCCTAGCAACATGATACAATCACGTGATTCCTGTCGTGAAGGTGACACATCCCCCCTCCCCCCTCCCCCTCCCCCCATCTTCCTTCAATAACGCCAACATCACGAAATCTCAAAATGTCATTCATATTTAAACCCCAGTCAACAAACACACCAGATTAATCCGATTCGCAAACCGCCACTCTCATTAAAACGAGATTCGATAATCACAACATCTCGAAGGCCACGGCGCCCATTATAAGATAACAAAGACGATTTTTTAAAGAAAGATGTGTTTTAACTGATGCTTCTTGGCCACGTTTCCCGCGCATGGAGGCTTAGAGCACAGGTAGCAGCAGGTAACAGAAACGCCCCTTTGCCATCCTCGATAACAACACATGCAGTGCCCTTCCAACAAAATGCCAACCCCTAAAAAAAACCGATTTCCTGGGTTGTCTTCCCGCCATCCACACACTACACCACGTCTACACACCTGTCACCGTATCACACGTGTTTCGATATGCAAGGATTTGGGGCAAAAAGAGGCGAGAGGAGCTGATAAGAGTGATGTTCCCACGGACGAGACGTCTTCACTCTACCTCTGCCAGCGGTACACTGGAGTACCACGGTGTCCCCGCCCCCTTTCGGACACGCGGCCAATCAGGAAAGTCGTTCGGGTCGGGGTTTGAGAATGGAGGAATGACGCAATATTTTTTTCTCGTGTTGTGATTGGTCGGCGGGAGGCCTTCTCTTGGGGGGGGGTATGGGTATGGGGGACTTCGTGATTGGCCTGGGGGGGTGGGGGCAAGGGAAGGGGGATGGAGACGTGAGACAGGATGGAGAGAGAGAGAGAGAGAGAGAGAGAGAGATATCTGTTATGTAATCCTGTCCTTTTTTTTATACGTATCCGTGTCGTGAAAATATGCGTTGTGTAAAGAAAAAGATTCGGGACATACCAAAGTGCATAAGGGCGGACGGACTAATGGTGACGTGTTAAGTCCAGGTACGTGCTATTCTCTAATGTTTCGCGGAAAAAAAAAACCTTTTTGTTCACTGAGTAATAATTCAGGAATGAGATAATTGGCTCATTAATTGGTGTTGATATGGTTCATCCTCCTCTGTGATAAATTACTTGATAGAGCTCGAACACGACCAGGACATGTGCACTGTCGGGACACCTGCCCTTCTCAGTGTGACCTCCCTTGCAAGTTCTTTCTCTTACTTCTTTTCTGTTTCTTCTTCTTCTTCTTCTTCTGCTCTCTTCTTCTTTCTTCTTCTTTCTTCTTCTTCTTCTTCTTTTTCTTCTTCTTCTTCTTCTTATCCCTCTATTTTCCCTTCACCTTCTACTTCTCCCTCTCCTTCCCCTATTCCTTTTCCTTTTATTTTTCATTTTCCTCCTCCTCTCTCTTCTCATTCCCTTTTGCCTTCGCTACTTCTATTTATAATTCATTTCCCTCGATAAATCCACACCTTCCAGTATTGATTGATGGCCCCAAGCAGCCCGGCGCCAAATAGGAAGAAATGTGCATGGAAGCAAAGGAGCACACGGATCAATAAAGAGGAAGGAGGAGTAACGGAAAGACGGAGAGAAGAAACACGTAGAGAAGAAAATGTGAAAACAGCAAGGGAATTTGCCTCGGTATATAAACCTCTTGGCTCTAAGTCAACGAAGGAAATAAAAGCTATACTTTCAAAAGGACGTTGGGTGCTGAGATCATGCAGAGATCCCCATTTTCTGTGCATTTTTGAAAACGGTAATTGTATAATAAAAAAAAAAAAAAATAAATCGTTTCTACACACCTAAAGAACATCTCCTATTCGATATATTCACAACCTACGTAGCTTATGTTGACATTACCAAAAAACAGTAATTTAATGGTTGCTAACTCGCTTACACAAACTATTAAGCACCAAGGAATGTGGAATA
>NW_020869463.1:699768-707268 GCF_003789085.1 Penaeus vannamei
AAATTGAGGAGGATGAGGAAGAAAGGGAGAGGTGAGGAAGGAGGCGGAGTAGGAGAAGGAGTTGGAGAAAAAGGAAGAAGATGAAAAGGAAAGGGGAGAAAGAAGAGGAAGAGGAGGAGACGAGAAAAAGGAAGATTAGAAATATGAGAAGAAAAAAATATAAAGCTGGAGAAGAAAAAAGGAAGACGAAGATGAAGTCAGAGAAGAGGAGATGAAGGTAGGAGTAGAAAATAATGATAAACAAAAGGAGGGAGAGAAAGAAAAAGACTAAGAAGGAGGTGGATAAACAAAAGGAAGGAGAGAAAGAAAAAGACCAACAAGAAGGTGTTAGAAGGAAGAGAAGAGAGGCGAGTGCGAGTGCATCTGCGTGCCATCTGTGCAAGTGTTCAGACGCAGATGCATAAGAGGGCAGCCACCCCTTCTTTCTCTCTCTTCCCCTTCCTCCATCCTCTCTTTCCTCCTCCTTCCTCTCTCTGCTTCCCCTTCCTCCCTTCCTCTCTCTGCTTCCCCTTCCTCCCTCCCTCTCTGCTTCCCCTTCCTCCCTTCCTCTCTCTGCTTCCCCTTCCTCCCTTCCTCTCTCTGCTTCCCCTTCCTCTTTCCCTCTCTCTGCTTCCCCTTCCTTCCTCTCTCTGCTTCCCCTTCCTCCCTTCCTCTCTCTGCTTCCCCTTCCTCCCTTCCTCTCTTTGCTTCCTCTTCCCTCTCCGTTGTCTTCTCATCTTTCTCGTCTTCTTCTTTCTTCTTCTTCTTCTTCTTCTTCTTCTTCTTTCTTGTGCTTCCCATTATTGATCATCTTCTCCCTTTTACTTATCCTCTTCCTACTTCCCACTTATTTCTTTGTGTGTGTATGCATATATATATATATATATATATATATATATATATATATATATATATATATATATATATATATATATTATGTGTGTGTGTGTGTGTGTGTGTGTGTGTGTGTGTGTGTGTGTGTGTGTGTGTGTGTGTGTGTGTGTGTGTGTGTGTGTGTGTGTATACAATAATAAAGATGTATGTTAGCAAATATATAAATATAATAATGAAGGAGACCGAGGAGCAATGAATACGCTCTAGCCAGGGGTCAGATTCGGACCGCAAACGACCCGCCAATGTTTACATGCGTGAAGGAGCGTCTGGAGGAGCCGGGTCGGGGACACACCGGGGAACTTCTTTCTTATTTTCTCCAGAAGTCGTCTCTTGTCATCATATATTCTTTGATATTCTGAAATTGTTATTTAACGGTAAAGTTTATATTTGAAGTTATATAGTAGCTCTTCTTTTTATAACGGAATATTACGTATTTGTATTTGGGATTCTCAATAATACCGAATAATCTCATTTCCACAGGCATTAAAATTCAAAGTTATTTGAGTTCCAAAACCAGGTTATCAAGTGAACCCAAAAACCTTGAGGGGATGGGGTTGAGGAGGGCAAGTCACCCTGTACCTCCCATTTTTTTTAGCAACTCCAGCCAACCTATAGATATTCCCGTATTTTGTGGGGAAAATCCAGATTGGAAAGTTTGCTGTGCATAAATCCACCGTGCGCTTGGTATCTCAGCTTAGTTCTGGCACTTTTGGACGAATTCTTTTCTCAGCCGTGCCATTTAGTAATTAGAGACTTAAACGTGCAACTACGAACTGGGAATTCCTTGAGTTGAAGCTAATAACTGACTGATTGAACCAACAAAACCAGCAACTCTTACTCAGCCGCGCATTTTTGTATCAATCTGTACGTGTAGCTGCACAGTTTCTGCTTCTAAACAGCAACTCTGTCGTGCACTTTGCAAAGTTTCCAATCTGGGTGAAAATGAGATCTTAGTCTGTTATGACTCTTTTTTTCTTATGCTCTATAAGACGACAGTGTCCATTTCCCTCTATCTATGTGCATTGCTCTCAGTAACATTAATCTTATTCTCAGTCTCTGTAATGATATTCTCAATATTGTTTATCTCGTTTTACTTGCCATTTTCTTTCTTAATCTTGTTTGCAGCACCATTAGGCAAATTACTCCGCTCACTCCTGTATAGCCATTGTTATTATTGTGGAAATATTAGGTTTTTCCTTAGTATATAATGCTGAGGCCATGGTAGCACTTGTTGCTGTCATTGTAGTCCTTTCAACACAGATTACAGTTAACTTCAAGTAGATATAAGTAAGAAATATATATATATATATATATATATATATATATATATATATATATAATATACATATACATATATATATATATATACATACACACACACACACACACACACACACACACACACACACACACACACACACACACACACACACACACACACACACACACACACACACACACACAACACATACACACACATACGTACGTGGGTGTGTGTGTGTGTGTGTGTGTGTGTGTGTGTGTGTGTGTGTTGTGTGTGTGTGTGTGTGTGTGTGTGTGTGTGTGTCTGTTGTCTGTGTGTCTGTCTGTCTGTCTGTCTGTCTGTCTGTCTGTCTGTCTGTCTGTCTGTCTGTCTGTCTGTCTGTCTGTCTGTCTGTCTGTCTGTCTGTGTGTGTGTGTGTGTGTGTGTGTGTGTGTGTGTGTGTGTGTGTGTGTGTGTGTCTGTGTGTGTGTGTGTGTGTGTGAAAAATAACAGTAATTAACCCATATAGGACCATACAGACAAAAAAGATGTAATGGTCATAAAGAACACAAAAGAATGCTAGGATATGATTATAAGCATTGACATATAATAAAGTTGTATTAGTTGTTGTTTATTTTCTATTTTTATTTTGTGATGAACTTGTTGACTGCTTTGAATATATACATTATTATGGTTAGAGGTAGCTGTTTTTCAAATTTGATAACAGCATGGACATTTTTTCTATTTTTATAGATAATTAAGATGGTAGAATTTTCAGAAGCATTGATGATTCTTATTTGATATAAAATGAATACGTCTTTTAGATCTTTAAATATGGGACCCATAAGATGGGCTGTGGGAAGGCTACTGATGCCGCAGTCTCCAGTGCACATCAGCCAGCGATTTCTTCCTGAAGGTAATCAAGACTGTGTTGAGATAAACTAATAATTGAGTAAAAATGGTTTGTAAATTTAATTAGATTGATGAGAATATGATTAGATAATATGTTTAATAAATTATTAGATTAGATAAATGGAAAGTATATTGATTCTTCACACACACATGGTGATGCTTTGTAATATATATTTTTTTACTGAAGTGGTATAATATGATAATTTATGATAATGATGTATGATTCTGTTAACAGAAGTGAATAAACTAAGATCAATTTTGTTTGGTTTGATTGTAAGGAATCATTATATACAAAACTGAATGAGATACTTGCTTTCAGCTCGGAGGCGCTTTTACAGGAGTGTTACAGTGGCGGGAACTGGTAATGATTATGAAGTAAACTTGGATCACAGGAAGTTGAAGACGCCAATGGGAAATGTGTTTCAGGTAAAAAAAATTTTCCTTAAGCTCTAGGCTAGGGTTCTACTTAGTCTGGGTCATGAGCTGGTGGTCAGTGGGTTATTATGTCTTCTTTAATAAGTAATGAATATGATGATATAGAATAAATGAGCAATGTTTCTGATTTTTTTTCTTTGTGCATAAACCAGAATAGATTTCAGGCCAGATAGAGGGAGATATTTACGAAATATTAAGTTATTTACTGTAGACATTCAGTTGGATTGGAAGGGAATCATGAAATCAAACTGGGTTTCAGTGAAAAATATTAGAAGAACAATGTTTAAGATAGCATCTGTGTGATTTTTTTTGATTCTCTTAACAGTGAAAATACATTTGTCCCTTTATGACTGTCTTGGTTTTGTACTTTTTGTACTTATTGATGTAAAAACTGATTAGGTTATAATATAGAACATCTATAATTGGCTTGTTTGACTTTGGTATATCTCAAAGTATGGCTCAGAGTTTGGTAAATGTGATTGTCAAATTGTTTTCGTAACTTCTGTTCATAAATTTATATTAAGCCTTTAGTAGTAATGCAGTATGATTATAAATGTAATATTATGTTTATGCATCCTTTGCAGGTGCCAAACCATGGGTTGGCTTTGGCTGTAGCACATGAGTGGGCTTCTGTCAAGGACAAGATCCAACCCAGCCTGATGCACCTGGTAAGTGACAAACTGAAAGAGGGGGAATGCTGCATTTTTAACTAATGAAGAAGTCGTTATTGGTTGCAACACTGAGGTAGACCTATTCCATATGTGTACCTCAGATAAGCCATATAAACTTAGCAGCGCACACCACACACAGGCAGATGGTGTGCTTGTTCTCATACCATATGTGCACCGATTTATGGCCTTGATTTAGACAGTGAAGTAATATGGGGCCTTTGTGATTTTTTTTAGCCTAAGTGCTTGCAAAAACATCCAGCTACTGGAGTGCAAAGTATGCATGATAGAATGGATATAAAGTGTAACTGTATAATGATGGCTAGTGGTATCTGTTACCTAATAAATATACATAATAAATAAACATATCAACCAGGCATGACAAGAATGTTGAAAAGTTTGTTTGTAATTATTGTTTTGAATATTAATTATCAAGAAATTTAATGTAATCCCCTAGTTAGCTTTTCTTTGATGTGGAAGGTTAGAAACTGCATTAATTGAGTGAGGTCTTTCCCTTCAATGGAATCTAATAATATGTGAGGAAAAATGTTTCAGAAGCTTGAAAAGATAAAGTATTGTCAAATTATTATATCACTGTTTTCCTTGCATCATGTGCATGAAAGGGTTATGTATGAAATTTATAAATGCAAAATACATCTCGGTGTTCTAAATCAAATGAATCTATGAAAGCGGTGGTTGTTTATTGTTCATATTCTAGATATTATGTAAGTTATGCTTTCAGAAGCAGAAAATTCAAAATAATGATTTAGCTTGTCTTTAAAATGCATTTTATTACATCCAGAGTTGAAAAAAAATAAAAAATAATAATCTAGCAAACTGGGAGTATAAATAAAGGTTGCAGTAATAATAGGGATTACTCCTTTTACAGACATCTCTTTCTAACACTGTACTGGACAACCCAGCCAGAGGAACAAAGTGGGATTTTGCTGACAAGATTTTGGAATACCTTGAAACAGACACAGTATTGTTCCCGGGTGAGGTATGTGTAACAATTTTATTGTAGTATTTTTTTCTCAATAAAATCAAGATATTATATGTGATAATATATCTAAATACAGGTAATATTTCCTAGTAGAAATTTAATGCTTTGTAATATATTTCTTTTTCTTTACTAGGCCATGAATACAAGTCTGTCTCTTGAGGAAAATGCTTAATTCTCCAAGCCACTTTGTCTGGAAATAATGATAAGGAATAGGTCAAAGATAAAATATGAATGTAGGGATTCTATTAGTTTGTAGATGAATTAGAACATTAAGTATTTACAGTTTTGTTTCACTATATTTTGTAATATTATACTCTTTTAGAAAAAAGGAATTGGTTAACCTTCGGAACCACTAGTGATTGTTGTTTATATTGTTCTTTGATAAGTAATTACATGTGCAATATTTCATTGCAAGGAATAAAAAGAATTATTATGTTACCTATGTGTACCCAGACATTACAGCCAAGGTATTCATAAGCATCTTTGGGTAGCTCTTATCTTTGCCTATTGAAAATACAATGCCTAAGAATGTATTGGATGGGAGTGTATTTGCATTTGTAACCAGTGCAAAGAAAGAATTATATTGTTTTTTTTATATGACAAATTTATATGAATTTTTGCAATTTTCTTTGTCTATAAAGTAATTGATGTCTTTGTAAGAAGCACATTTATGTGAGTTTTTGCTGGATATGAAATGTAGAAGATGAAGACATAAAGAGATAGAGTAAAATGTATTTGATGTATTGGAACATCTTTCCTTTTTGGTGGATAATTGGCATTTTTAAGACCATGATTGAAGACTATGGTATACTGCTAAAAGGTTTTAGCCTAATATTAATGTCTCCTTTAATATTGTCAATATATTACAGACCACAGATGACCTCGTAGAGCTGCAGAGAAGAGAGTGGGATCCTGTGATAGAATGGTTTAATAAGAAGTTTGAGATTGACCTCCAGCCTGCAGTTGGAATATGCGGTGCGGACATTCCCATGCAAGCCCGGGAAAGTATACGCCGGTATCTCCTGTCTTACGACATTTGGGCCATCACTGGTTAGTTTGTGTTTGTGGATATGATATATTATGTTGAAACAAAGCAGTATGGTAGTAGACTACTGTTTGTGGTATTCTCCTTTTATTCCTGTGTTAATATTATTGTTTTTTTGGATACTTGTTAAAAAACATAAAAAAGATTGTTGATTTTTTGTGACTGTTGTCCATTATGTATCAACAGGATTTCTCTATGGCGTGGAGGCATTGAAATCTGTGATATTAACTGTGGCAGCTGCAGAACGAAAGTTGACAGCAGAAAAGGCTGTTGCACTCTCTAGGCTAGAACTACAGTACCAGGTAAGTGGGCCTGTCTATGCTTCTCCAGATCTATTCAGCAGAATAAAGCTCATAGAATTAAAGAATTTTACAAGTGAATTGGAATAGGTAGGTATATTCATTTTGCAAAGAATATTTAAGTTTGTTTATTGGAGTACAGATTTACCAATTGGTGAATGCTGAACCATAATCACAAAAAGTGGTTGTTCTGTCTGTTCTTTCTGATTATAATAAAGAGTTGCCTCTTACATTTAAAAAATCAGTGAAGTCTAAACAAGTTTTTCCTCAACACTTAGTTTCATGAATTTTGTAAAGGACAGGCATATATGTATACTTCAGATTTTACAGTATTATACAAATGTCACAGTTTATTATAGTTACTTGGTATAGTAATACAGTTATAGTATGATTATCATATTTTATTGTAGCAGGCTGTAACTTCTACACCTATTCAATATTATGTTTGCTCTTACAGTTAGAGTGGGGCTGAGGATCATTGTTGTTAGCCAATCTTTCATATACATATTTATGTTTGAAATCATCTAGGTTCATGTGAAATACATGAAATATAAAGAACTTTTCTTAAAATGCTGTTCAAATCTGCAATGCATCATAGAAGCCTTCACTACATGAGAACCAAAGAACTTGTTATAAATAAAAGCCAATCCTGTAATGCTAATCATATTTTATTTTAGGGTGCAGAGCGGTAAGTGTGTAATCCCATAATACTTTTCTTAATGCAGGCCTTTTTTCCTCCATCAGACATCTCGTTGGGGATCTGTGGAATGGGCACATGACCTTGACCAGTATGATCTCGAAGCAAGATTTTCTGCAGCTCTTCTCTTCATTCTCTTCAATACCTCTCAGACATCAGTGAAACAAAAGACAAAGCAATAACACCATGTATTCTGAGTGATTGTTCACTCTCTTTGTATAGACTTCCGTAGTTAGAATAACCATATTGTGTTTTTTGTACATATGTTAAGCTTAATAATACTTATGTGATTGTTGTCTATATTGTTCTTTGCAAAGAGCTTATA
>NW_020869463.1:712268-714768 GCF_003789085.1 Penaeus vannamei
TAAACTGCAGTTCCATTTTCATTTTAGATGACAAGAGACATCTGTAACAGATGCTATAGACAAACATTTTTGTATTTTGTTATCTGTTTAAGTATCTATGTCTATAGATTTCACTTATGCATCAATATAAATCACTGGGATATATAATATAACTTTCAATACTATACACAACAACTTCAATAATAAAACTCGCATAAAAATTATGGACACAGGTGAAGTATTCAAAGCAATCTAATAAGGTCACTCACATATTAACAAAATGTTAAATTCCAGTTTTAAATCAATAAATTCACAAATTCAACAGATGACAATAGTCTAAAAAGGCAAAATGAGAGATAAAGACTATAACCATAGTGTCATTCTGAGAAAAAAATATAGTACCTAAACTCTACAAAAAATTATGGCAAATAAATATTTTGAGAATCTAAAAATGAACTCTCTGCTAATTGACTACTACGACATTTGTCTCTATAAAACAACCATTAATGTGTATAATTGTGCACAACTGACTTTGATTTATTTTGCTATTTAATTTAGTTAATAAATAAAAACATATTTTCATACTTCAAATAACTTTTTCTTGAACAAAACATAATGTATTCTTGGGAAATAAAATGAACATTAGTATGGTATTAGATTTGGTCTAAAGTATTAATCTGATTTTTTAATCTATTATAAAAATAAATATCAAAAGAAATGTCTTTTCATTAATACAATTATCATGTGCACCAGTGCCTTATTTAACAGTGATGTTACATTTCTTTGGCTTTATCAGATTAATAAAATGTACATAGAGTAATCATATTCTTCATTAACAATTGAAATGAATGTTAAGAAAACCATTGGTTCACAATCTGAAGTCTTCAAATGTTTACCATGTGCTACATGAAGCTATATTCTATGGTTTACATTACTGAATATTCCAAGACTATTTCGTCATGTAAAATTTCAGCATATGTAAGTAATGAGAACATGCCAAAGATATCTTCTGAGCCTTTAACCACGGGTGACTTTCTAAAAGACTTTAAGAGCTTACATAAACTGTCATGACTGGCCTTGTTTGATACAGTATTTTCAAATATGAAGCTCATGTGGCTGCAGAAACACATAAATATATATATATATATATAATGTATAAATATGTAACATGAACATTACCAATTTGTATTTGCACCTTATTTGTATATTTGGAACACATGTGGTAAGTTTTGTAACTTGCCGTACTTGGTACATACAACAGGATCACACTCAAACTTTGCATAAAATAATGGCACTTAATTCAATAGCGTCAAAAAAGGGAAACAAAAGGATATAACTATATTAGAGATAAATCAGAATCATTGGCTGCGATAAACTAATCTGGAGTGTAATTGAAATGATATGTCCTGTGTAAAAGTAAAATGACTTCCAAGGGTATACTATCACACTAAAAAACTGGTGAATAAGTGAGTGTTGTTACACATTTTGAATATGAAAATGTCAAAAATGAAGCAATAATAAGGTTCAATTAACATACCAACTTTGCAATCAAATAGTTTGCACCATTAGAGCAAACTTCTCCGACATTTTATGGCACTACGACTGAATTCAATTATAGTTGCAATTTGTTGAACATAATTGATATCAACAGTAAAGGTCAATATTACCATAGGAGAAATAACATTGGATTCACACGCCTTGAAACAATTCTAAAGGATTTCCACAAACAATTTTGGTGGCACTGTAATTCTTCAGATGTGCAAGGCTATGTCAAGGCAGTACCTGGCACTGCCATGTACTGTTGTTGCTTTATAAAGAAGAAAAAGGAAAATGCTTATGCACCAGATTTTGTACTGAGAAATTAATTGTCTTTCAGTTCCTGATTCTGGCATTAAAACTTGCACAACTGATCGTAAAGAGAGCATTACAAATTCATGGGAATTACAATGAAATAAAATTTACCTATATATATTTAACTACAGAAACAGCATAATTACTTTTATTACTCTTGCTGTTTGTATTGAACTGGCTCAACTGACTGTGCAATCCATCTCCCCATCTTGTGGGAAGCAGTTCAGGTTGCAACAAACTGCTCGAATCATATATGACATTGTACCAAATTTGCCAGAAGGAGCGCTGTCGTAAAAGTGGATGCAGATGTAGGCAGCTCCTCCACACGTCAAACCACCTCCAATGCCTGGTTCTTTCTTATCCCTGGCACAGCAGGTTGTTGCATCACCTCCTTCTTGTTTCTGTGGATTCGCAATATGACAGGAAGGTAATACTGCAGATATATTTTCATATAAAGAAGTATTATAAACAATTTCAAAACGTTTCCCTTTGTAAATTCCCTAAGAAATTTCCATAATAAAGATTCTGTTAACTTACCTGGTCCTGTAGGAAAATATTGTTTGCTAGATGGACAATGTCCTGAGCAGACACAATGTCCCCAAGCCAGCCTGTGCTGTGGTACTCCCGGACAAGTGATAACACCATCAATGCCTGCAGAACAAGAACCTTG
>NW_020869463.1:723644-733644 GCF_003789085.1 Penaeus vannamei
CTCCTACTTCTCCATATTCTCCTACTTCTCCCCCTTTTCTCTATCCCTTCTTATCCCTCTCCTTCTCCTCCCTCTTAGTCTATTTTCGCTTACTTTCCCTCCTTACTTCTCCTTATTCCCCTTCCCACTTTTTCTCTCCCTCCTATATCCTCCTACTTCCCCCCTTTTCTCTCCCTTCCTATATCCTCCTCTTTCTCCACTTCCCCTTCCTATATCTCTTCCTACTTCTCCCCACTTTTCTCTCCCTTCCTATATCTCTCCTACTTCTCCCACTTTTCTCTCCCTTCCTATATCTCTCCTACTTCTCCCCCACTTTTCTCTCCCTTCCTATATCTCTCCTACTTCTCCCCCTTTTCTCTCCCTTCCTATCTCTCTCCTACTTCTCCCCCCTTTTTCTCTCCCTTCCTATATCTCTCCTACTTCTCCCCCCTTTTCTTCTCCCTTCTATATCTCTCCTACTTCTCCCCACTTTTCTCTTCCTTCCTATATCTATCCTACTTCTCCCACTTTTCTCTCCCTTCCTATATCTCTCCTTACTTCCCCTTTTTACTCTATCTCTCTTATCCGTCTCCTTCTTCTCCCTTTTACTCTAATTTCACTTGCTTTCCCTGCTTCCTTCTCCTTATTCTCCCTTTTCTCTCTCTCCTTCTCCTCATGTTCTCTCCTTATTTTATAATTTTTCTAATATCTTTCTTAGCCTCCCCTCTCCCTCTTCCTTTCCCCTCACTTTCCTCTACCGATCTCTCTCCCCTCTTCCGCTTTTATTCCCTCCCTTCTCCCCCTCCCTCTCCCTTCTCCTTTCATAGTCTTCCTACTCTTCTCCCTTTCCTCTCTCGCCTCCTTTCATCTTCCATTCTCCTTTCTCCCCCATCTCTATTCTCCTCTTCTCCTTCCCTTTCCCCTTCCTCCTCTATTTTCCTCTTCCTCCTCTCTATCTTCCTCCTCCCTTCTTTTCTTACCCCTTCCCTCTTCTTCTCTTCCATTCTATTTTTCCCCTTCCCTCTTCCGCCTTCTCACTCCCCTCCCCCCCACCTCTCCTCTCCCATAATCACGCTTTTGTTTTGTTTTCCGTTTTAACACAACAGATGATACACTTCCATATTCGGTTGTAACGGTTTTAACGGTTTTAACGGATCTCACCCTCTCTCTCTCTATCTATCTATCTATCTATCTATCTATATCTCTCTATCTCTATTTCTCTCTCTCTCGCACACTCTCTCTCTCTCTCTATCTATCTATCTATCTATCTATCTATCTATCTATCTATCTATCTATCTATCTATCTATCTATCTATCTATCTATCTATCACTATCTCTCTCTCTCTTTCTCTCTCTCTCTCTCTCTCTCTCTCTCTCTCTCTCTCTCTCTCTCTCTCTCTCTCTCTCGACAGGATTTGAATTCGTTGATATCGGAAGTCTTAAAGATGAAGATTCATTCAATGGCTTCTTTTTTTTTTTTTTTTTTTTATTCCTTTGTAATGTCTAAGTCAGTAATGTTGTCGTCTATTCTATTAACTTTATTGGATTACACAATACAGTAATCTTGTTTTTTCTATCTTCTCCAAATAAGGAAAATCCGGATTCTTTTTTTTGTTTTTTGTTTTTTTTTCGTCATTCGTAAATTAGTCATTTTCCTTACTCCAAGAATTTCAGTAATTTCAGTAAAGATGTAAATTCTTTATATTTCTATATCTATAGTTATTTATAGTAAATTTCTATAGTTATAATTAATGTTATGATATGATACAATACGGGCGAATGATATAATAAATTCCTTAATTAGACACAGTGAGTTTTTCAAGTAATTTCAAAGTGAAAATCTGCAATTGCATTCTAAATTGTTGCACCAAGTAATAAGTAAATGAATAAGCAATCTAACACGTTAAATTAATCAAAAATTAGATAATTATAGATGATAGAAGGAACATATCGGAGTCCTTTCGAAAAAAAAATTGTATCAATCTTAATCTCTTTCTTTATTCTTATTCTTAATCTCTTTCTTTATTCTTATTCTTAATCTCTTTCTTTATTCTTATTCTTAATCTCTTTCTTTATTCTTATTCTTAATCTCTTTCTTTATTCTTGAACAAAACACTTATGCTGTGTTCATCTCTGACCAGAATAACTGAACAAATTATCTAACATGTCTTTCTAATAAAGAACATAATAGACTCGAGAACCTATATACGTGAGATCCAATTCCTTCAAAGAAACAATTAAACAAAAGCGCATCAATTATCATGTCATTTATTATCTATAAACAAAATACTCGTATGATATTTTAATTGAGTTGATAGATATCTGAATAAAGCAGATAAATAACCTAAGATATTAAAATCGTTTCTATGAAGAATAGAAAGAACTAGATAAATAAATAACCTAAGATATCAAAAGCGTTCCTATGAAGAATAGAAAACATAAATAAAAATCATAGACGAAGTGAATGGCATCAAACTCCCTTGAGAAATGGGGAGAAAAAAACAAAATCGCATCAGTTGTCGTATCATCTATTATTCATAAACAAAACACAGCTGTTCGATACATTTTGCTACTGAAGTTTTTTTTTTTGTCTCAAAATGATCAACAGAAACTTTCCATTTATCATAATTATGTCTAAATATTTAAACTAAGCTTTCATTATAAGTACGAATCATATGTCCGTTCGGCGCGCTATATTCTATAAAAGAAATTTCAAAATCGATGGATAAAAAAATACGAAGTTCCTGCATGACGTCATTGACGTCACGTGTCACTTTCAGCCATTTTTTTTTTTATTGACGTCATAATTTTTTAATGACGTCATTATGTCACTTTCAGCCATTTTTTTCATGACGTCATAATTTTTTTAATGACGTCATTATTGTTCACTTTCAGCCATTTTTTTCACTGACGTCATAATTTTTTAATGACGTCATTATTGTCACTTTCAGCCATTTTTTTCATTGACGTCATAATTTTTTTCCTAATGACGTCATCATTGTCACCTAATTCCACTAGGAAGATACATATCACCATAAATACCGTACGAATATACGAGGCACCATTGCCGTACCACCATACAAGGTAGATACAACCAAACCATGAATACAGTGCCATCATACACCATGAAGGAGTCACCATATGGTCTTAATAGATCGTATATTTTCTGTATACGAAAGATTTTAAAAAATCGTTCAATTCTTTCCACAATTTTCTGTGTTATTTATGATGTTTTGTCAAGGTTTTTTTTCTAATTTCTCCTTTTCTTTGCTTTGTTTTATCTATTTTTCTTTCTGTTTTTTCTCTTTCTTATGTCTCCATTTTTATTCTTTTATCTCCCATTTTTTGTTTTCTTTTTTTTCGTCAAAGTTTTAAGATGTTCTGTCAACAAATTCCATTTTTTTTCTTCTATTTTTTTCCTTTCAATTATTTCCATTATCTCTATTTCCTTTTTCATTCCTTATCTTCACTCTTTTCCCTCTCCTTCCTTCTTTTTCTTTTATTCATCCAACAGCTGTCTTCTTGCTAAACATTTCTCTATTATTATTATTATTATTTTTTTTTTTTTTTTTTTTTTTTTTTTTTTTTTTTTTTTTTTTTTTTTTTTACTTTCCTTTATAACGATTCAGTCTAATAATCAGTTTATGCTTATTTAAATAATTTTCTTCCTGTGTAACTTTCAATTCATATTAATAAAAATGAAGCAACATTAATTTTTTTTTTTTTTTTTTTTTTTGTAAGTATAGTGGATTTTTTTTTTTTTTTTTACGAGATTGAGTTTATAGAAAAAAAACATAAATAAAAAAAAATATTATAAGAAAGGGCAAATATTCCGTTGTAAAAACAGAATAAGATGAATTATAAGATAAATGGTGATAATAATGATGATAATGATAATGATTTTGATAATAATGATGGAAGTTATGATGATGATAAAGATAAAAGAATGAAGAGGGTTGATAAAGATACACAAGAAATATATATTTTTTATTGAAAAAGCACGAATTAAATATCAATATAATTAATCCTCTTTTCTTCTCCCTCTCTCCCACCCTTTTCCCTCCCCCACCCTCACCCCCTTCCCCCCTAACCCACCTCTCACCTTCCTTCCCTCACCCTCCACACCCTCCTTCCCGCCTCACCCTCCCTCACCCTCCATCCCCACCTAACGCCTCCTCCCCCAACCCCACCCCCTCCCTCCCCCAACCCACCCCACCTTCCCACCCTCGTCCCTCACCTCCCCCTCACCCCCCTCGTCCTCACTCCTCCTCCTCACCCCCACCCCCAACCTCCCCCTCACCCACCCTCGTCCCCACCCCACCTCCCCTCACCTCCTTCCTTCCCTCCCTCCCCCACCCCCCCAGGAGCAGTGCGAAGCCCCCGCCAGGAAAGTCGCCGAGATGATCAAGAAACGCGACCCTAAGATCCACGACGACGTCCACCTCTCCCTCTTCGTCTTAGCAGAAGTCGTCGACAACATCCCCAACCCTCAGAAGATTAGCGCCGCCCACCCCTCAGCCCGGGCCGTGGGCGTGGGCGTGGGGGTGGTGGGGATAGGGGCGTCGACGACGAGTTGGTGGGTGTGGCTGGTGGGCGTGGTGTTGGTGGTGGTGGGTTTGTGATAGCGATAGGACTATGGTAGAGATTAATGCTTGTGAAGGAGGTATGTGTGTGCGTGTGTGGCTGTGTTTTTTATGCCTGTTTAAAATGCGCGATATGTTTGTTTGTTTTTCTGTTTGTTTGTTTGTTCAACTTCCCTCTCTGTTTCCGAAGAAAATCTCCATGGGTGTTAATAGTGTACATGAAGTTGACCTAAAGACTGATATCATATTTTTTTCCTATTTACTTTAGACCCCCTTCGAATGATAATCCATTTTCTTTGGTAAATAGAAAACGAGAGGCGTGAAGTGACTATAAAAGAATAGACGCAATAAATACAGTATAAGGAAAGGTAATGTAATACAATATACACTAATGATACAATCTCATTGCGATAAATCAATGAAAGAAAATATAATATATCTTGCAGACACACGAAAATATCTATACATATATATAATACAACCTTTACATATGACAATAGATTAAAAAAAAAGCTCATTCCACATTTAAAAACGACGATAAAACCCTCATCTCACCCTATTTCACCAAGGAAACAACATACCTACCGTGATACCAATCAAGAAACACGGTTTTCTTATAAACAAAACACTTACCTTGACACGATATACATAGAGGATTGGATCCCGTGTAAATTGGTATTTGCTGTAAAGGTCTTTGATCCCCTTTCGACGCCGCAAGCTCGCGTGTTCACATGCGAGCAACCAAGCACAACAGTGTACCATTTATAGAACCTCTGGCAGCGGTAACGATAACGACAGGTATATAAGAAATTGTAGAAAAGGAGAGTGGATAGATAAAAAAAAAAGTATTTGTATATGTGTGCAGTGTTTCATGCATACGTAGATAAATTCTGTGTGTATGAATATATATGTATATACATATGGTGTGTGTGTGTGTGTGTGTGTGTGTGTGTGTGTGTGTGTGTGTGTGTGTGTGTGTGTGCATATACATACATACATACATACATACATATATATATATATATATATATATATATATATATATATAATATTATATATATATATATATATACATACACACACACATATATGTATGCATGTATATAAACACATACATCACATTTGCTAACATATTTACGCATGTAAAACGTTAGAAAAGAATAATATTAATAATATCTTTTAAAAATCACTATTTTACTCTTTCTTGTTTGTTTTTTGTAGCTTTTTGTTTTTTCTTTGTTTATCTTTTGTCTTGTATTCCTTTTGTTATTGTTGTTGATATTGTTGTTGTATTTTCACTGAAAATTATTCGCAAAAAATGTGCACTTCTCTGGATATGAAATATGTATGTTCAATGTGCTATTTTTATTTTCTTTCTTTCTATCTTTCTCTGTCTTTCATTCTTTCATTTTCTTTCGCATATGTATATCGATACTGATAGATATATATCATATTCTTTCTCATCTCTTTTATTTTTTTATTATCTTTTTGCCATTCTCTCTTTTGTTCAACTTTTTTATTATTTTCTTTTTACTCACTTTCTTCCAATCGTCTTTCGTCAAATTAGCAATTAAGATCGCTAATTATCTTCAAGTAATTGGCCATCCTTAGCATGAAGAATCGTTAAGTGGTTCGTAAGTAATCAAAGATTTAATTAATCGGTAATTATTAAATGGCAACTGAAGGGTAATTTATTTAGGATTATAATGACAATCGAGGAAAAAAATATTGTTATTTATTTGTTTATTTGTTTATTGTTACTGTGTGATTCATTTTGTTTTTCAAGTGTTATGTTTTGTTTGTTTGTTTCTTTGTCTTCCTTTTCTGTTTTCTTTGATTCTCTGGATCTATCTATAGATTTCTTTTCTCTCTTTCTTTCTTTCTTTTCTTTCTCTCTCTTTCTTTCTTTCTCTCTTCTTTCTTTCTTTCTCTCTCTTTCTCTCTCTCTCTCTCTCTCTCTCTCTCTCTCTCTCTCTCTCTCTCTCTCTCTCTCTCTCTCTCTCTCTCTCGTCTCTCTCTTCTCTCTATCTCTCTCTCTCTCTCTCTCTCTCTTCATCCTTCATCTTTCTCTGCCTCTTCCCCCTTTTCTTCATTGTTTGTTATTCCCTTTCTCCTTCTTCCTTGCGATGCGTTATCAACCGTTGTCTCTTACCTCCTTCTTCTTTCTGCCTTGTTATTATCATAGTTTTCTAGACATTATTTATTATGGGTCGCCAGTTCTAGGATACTTTGATATATTTATTTTTTTCTATTCTTAATATTAGGGTTTATGAATTTTGGATAATTCTCCGTTATTCTTTATGTCTTTTGTATGTCTTTATTTATCTGTCTGTCTGTTTTATCTATCTATATCTTTTGTTATGTCTATATTTATCTTGTCTGTCTGTTTTTATGTTATCTATATCTTTTTTGTTATGTAAATATTTATCTTGTGTCTGTTTTATGTATTATATCTTTTGTTATTTATCTATCTTGTCTATCTGTTTTATCTATCTATATCTTTGCTTATTGATTTATCTATCTATTCATCTATCTATCGATTCGTATGTCTATCGGTTTCTGTATATAGTATATATGTATTTAATTATTTTGTTGTTGTTGTTGTTATTAAGTATTCTATTCATTCACCCATTTTTGTATTTACTTATCCGTGTTTATTTCGTCTTCGTGTCTCACTATTTTATCTTTTGGAGATTTTCAAGGCGAATAAATGAGAGTTAAGATTGCGTTTTATCAGAAAATTCCATGTCTGTTTGTCATTAGTGGCTCGTCTGCAATTTGGTGGTCTAGCTTGTAAAATATCTTCGTGGACTAAGTGGTAGGTGCCTTGAGTTCTCTCTCTCTCTCTCTCTCCTCATCTATTTATCTGTCTGTCTATCTATCTATCTATATCTAATCTCTATATCTATCTATCTATCTATCTATCTATCTATATATCTATTTTTTCTCTCTTTCTCTATCTCTTTATCTCTTATCTCTTTCTCTCTCTCTATCTATTCTATCTATCATCTATCTATCTCTCTATCTCTCTATCTCTCTCTTCTCTCATCTCTATCTATCTATATTATCTATCTATCTATCAATCTATCTATCTATCTATCATCTATCTATCTATCTATTCTATCTATCTCTCTTTCTCTCTTCTCTCTTTCTCTCTCTCTCTCTCTCTCTCTCTCTCTCTCTCTCTCTCTCTCTCTCTCCTCTCTCGAATATCTTAAAATACTTCAAAATAAGGTTTATGGAAAGAGTTTCGGAATCTGTTTTAAGGGAAGGCTTAGAATTCCAGCCGCGATTGGAGAGGGGATTCGGTCAATCGATTCCCAGCCGAGGCAAGGGATCGGATTCCATGGCTTCAGGTGTCTATACTGCGAAAGGGAAGTGATTCTGAAGAACCGTTTATTTGTGTGATTTTTCGCATGGGTATGAGTGTGTAAAATAACATGGATTTTATGAGAATGGGGAAATGAAAAGAAAAAAAAAAAATGTACTGTACTAAAAAACACGCTTCCGGTTTTTATTAATGTAGACTCACACATGGTGCCAGCCACACATTTAGACGCATCGTGCCAGTATCTGGCACTGCCAATATCAAGGAGCGGTTTCTTTCTCTTGACAGTGTCTCAGAGTGCAACAATCAAGAGCATGTTAATACCTTCCAGTCAAAAAATTGCAGTCATATTGACTCGAATAGCTATATAGAGTGTGAGTGTGTCTTTAGCGTCTTTTCAGATATCACAAATATGCATTGTACCCTTGTTTCTCCTTTTTGGCGTGTCTAATTATGGGATTTTATAGGTATTTCTGATACATATTATAATGGGAAAGAAAGTATGATCGTTCAGAGATATTTTGCATTCTTTGTTTACGTCTTAAGTGCATAGTCTATGCCTGTCAATATATCAATGATGTTTAAAATGGTGTTCCTTGCATTTATTAAAACTTAGAGTTCGCTGGTGAGTGACTAGCGAATGTGTAAAGAAGAAATAAACATTTGTAAATGTGTAGTTCAACTTAGCAACTTTTATATGCCATCTGATGTTCACCACTTTGCGTGGCCTTCCACCTGTTCAGTTAAGTGTTCAACAAAACAAGGTGTGTTCCCCAGCATGCCAAGTGTGTTGACATGTGTTCGAGCAATACATGATGTGTACATTTATTAAAGTTTTGCAATTTTCATATGTTGGTATATTCAATGAAATGCTTTGCAACTCCACAATCTAGAAGAGATGTTATATTAGATACATGTGTTGAGAGAGGGTGTAAATATATTGATCTGTGTTTACGTGTACATACGCAGTCATGCACATACGTATATGTGTGTGTGTGTGTGTGTTTTGTGTGTATATATGTGTATGCGTATCTGTGCGTGTGTGTGTGTTTCTGTAATCCGTATGTGTGTGTATGTATCTGTGATGTCGTAAACATCTGGTCAACAAGTGGGTCTGTGAGTTTACACATACATTCATACGTACATGTATACGTACAGACACAATCACAGAAAATACACAGACAGACAATCACACACACGTCAGCCAAAACACGCTATTTCGTCACACTTAAATTCTCGGACGAATAACATTTACTAAGTTGTTTTTTTCTCTTTTTTTTAATGACAATAATGACATTACCATTAGTACCATTATTATTATTATTACTATTATTATTATCATTGCTATTATTATCATCTTGTTATTATCATTATTATCATCATCATTATTATTATTGTTATTACTACTATTATTGTTATCATTATCATTATTATCTTTATTATTACTATCATCATTATTATTATTATTATTATTATTACTATTATTATTATCATTATTTATTATTATTACTATTATTATCATTTTTGTTATTATTATCAGCATCATTATTATTAGCATATCAATACTGTTATTACTATCATCATTACTACTGCTACTATTACTATTATTATCATCATTATCATTATCACTGTTGTTGTTGCTATTATTGTTATTACTATTATCATCATTACCATTAGCATTGGCATTATCGTTATTATTGATATTACTGTTATTACAATTATCATTATAATTATCATTTTAATTATCATTATAAGGATCATCATCATCATTATTATCGTTCCTAGTATCACGAATACTAGTGGTAACAGTAGTAGTAGTAATATTAATAGTAATAGTAGTAATACTATTAATAGTAATAGTAGGGGCTGACAGTCGTATTGTTAATATTATTACTTTTAATTCTTACTAATAATAGTATTGTTCGTATCATCACTATCCTGATCAACATCATTATCAATATAATGTTATTGCCCTCACTATTTACATTATTATATCAACAATAATGAATATCAGAGTTGATAATGTTATCGTTAACGTTATAAATACAGTTATTTTCCTATTTATTTTTTTCTTTTATTTTTTTCTATTTATTTATTTTTCTATTTATTT
>NW_020869463.1:743644-746144 GCF_003789085.1 Penaeus vannamei
TTTCAAGAACAAACGCAAAGTGATTTTTAGTTTCAATTCTTTACAATTTTCAAGGACAAGCGAAAGTAATTTTTAGTTTCAATTCTTTACAAGTTTCAAGAACAAACGTAAGTAATTTTTTGTTTCAATTCTTTACAAGTTTCAAGGACAAAGTAATTTTTAGTTTCAATTCTTTACAAGTTTCAAGAACAAACGCAAAGTGATTTTTAGTTTCAATTCTTTACAAGTTTCAAGAACAAACGTAAAGTGATTTTAGTTTCAATTCTTTACAAGTTTCAAGAACAAGGGAACATCATTTTTAGTTTCAATTCTTTACAAGTTTCAAGAACAAACGCAAAGAAATTTTTAGTTTCAATTCTTTACAAGTTTCAAGGACAATCAAAAGTAATTTTGCGAATAGTTACGAATTAGCTGAAAACGCCCACGGACTTTCTTTGTCGTACAACATATGATTTTTCTTAGATGGTTACAAGATGGCATCCAACGTCTAGAAATTATTGAGAAGAACTCGAAGACATAATTGAAATAATAAAAAAAAATCAAATATAATGTCACTAACACAGGGAGATATCAAAGGTTTTAATTTAGAATAGGAGGGAAGTGAATTTAAACAGGTTTTCAACATCAAAAGATTTATTAACTTTACGGCGGACTATATAAGGACAATGTTTTAAAAGACCGTCTTTGCCTTGTCGTATCATATATGTCGATAGATCATAATAGATAATATGAAAATAGTGCATACACCGGTAAAGATATCAAAATGAAATTGAAAATCTAAAAAAAAACTTTTAACATTTTATTTAACATGATATCGATGTGATACAATATTAAAATGGTGAGCAGACACCTCGCTTTTATCATATATCTCATAATATAAAAAAAGAGAAATGGACTGCACTTAGGCTCACAAAATATCCACTTCGTCGTGAAGATATACAGCTCTTTTGGTCTCACTGGGAATACTCTACCGCATTTATTTGCTTATGCATTTAATATTCAAATACACACATCCGGAATGCACAGCGACAGAAATCTACGGGATCACCCACCACATTTCACTACCTCCGGGTCGAGTCAACAGCCTTGACTTTTTGTTAACTCAAGGCAGTATTGAGCCCATGAATAAAAGTCAATATCAAAAGAAAGAATATGACATATAATGATGAATATGTCGAGTATGACACTGAAAAGATATTGATCAGTTTTTTTTATCTGTGTGCATGCAAAGTGCATTTTTTTTCTTTTGTGTTTATACAACTTTGCGAAAATGTAAGCAGATAGATGCATGAAAGTGGACAATATTACTGAGTAAAAAATGGAAGAGGGAGAAAGAGTGATAGAGAAATAAAAAGCCAGACAGATAGAGAAATGAGAAGGGGGTAGACAGACAGAGAAGGCGAAGAGAGATACAGACAGACAAATATTATCATAAATTTATTATCATCATCACTATCATCATAATTACTAACCATTATTACTAATATTCTCATCATCATAATCGTCATTACCTCTGCCAAAGTAGTTATGCTTTTGGTAGAGTTAATTAGTCTGTCTATTTCTTTGTTTGTTCGCCGGATAGCAGTTTATTGTTCGCCGGATAGCAGAATAACAAAAAAATTATGGATGGATTTTTATGAAAGATTTTTTAAACTATTTATTAGCACTACGAGATAGGGGAAACTTATTATTACTATTATTATCTTTATTATTATCATTATTATCTTTATTATTATCTTTATTATTATCATTATTATCTTTATTATTATCTTTATTATTATCATTATTATCTTTATTATTATCATTATTAATATTATTATCTTTATTATTATCATTATTACTATTATTATCTTTATTATTATCATTATTACTATTATTATCTTTTTATTATCATTATTACTATTATTATCTTTGTTATTATCATTATTACTATTATTCTTATTATTATCATTATTACTATATTATGTTTATCTATTATTACTATTATTATCTTTATTATTATTATTATTACTATTATATCTTTATTATTTCATTATTACTATTATTATCTTTATTATTATCATTATTACTATTATTATCTTTGTTATTATCATTATTACTATTATTATCTTTATTATTATCATTATTACTATTATTATCTTTATTATTATCATTATTACTATTATTATCTTTATTATCATCATTATTACTATTATTATCTTTATCATTATCATTATTACTATTATTATCTTTATTATTATCATTATTACTATTATTATCTTTATCATTATCATTATTACTATTATTATCTTTATTATTATCATATTTACTATTATTATCTTTATTATCATCTTATTACTATTATTATCTTTATTATATCATTATTACTATTGTTATCTTTATCATTATCAATTATACTATTATTATCTTTATTATCATCTTATTACTATTATTTATCTTTATTATTATCATTATTACTATTATTATCCTATCATTATTACTATCATATTATAGTTTTTAT
>NW_020869463.1:751144-753644 GCF_003789085.1 Penaeus vannamei
AAACAATAATATTTTGTTATTTCTATCATTATATTTGAAATTACTATGATGATTGCTGTTATTGCTGTCATGGTTATTGCAATTACTAATTGTTATTATTATTTATTATCATCATCATTATCATTATCATAATCATCATTATCCTTATTATTACCATCATCATTATTACCATTATCATTATTATTATTAAAATTGATAGCATTATGTCATTTCTATTATTACTATCATTGTTCATATTGTCAATATTATTATTATTGTTTTTACTGTTATCATTATCATCATCATTACTTCATCATTGTTATTACTGTTACATTATTATTTATCATTGTTTTTTATTATAATTGTTGTTATTATCATTATTATTTTTTTTATTACTATTATTATTATTATTATTATCATTATTATATTATTATTTTTATTATTATATTATTTTCATTTCATTATTGTAATGTTATCATTATTATATTATTATCATTATATTATTATTACTATTAATATGATTGTTTTTTGTTATTATTATTATTATCACTAGAATTATTATTATTGTTGTTATTATCACTCATTATCATTACCATCACTCACTTTTATTATCACTGTTGTTATTATTGTTATTGTTATTGTTGCAGTTGTTGTTAGTGTTACTGCTGTTGTTGTTGTTATCATTACTATTATTATTACTGTTGTTGTTATTTCGTTCTAATTACTGTCATTATTCTTATCTTCATATTTATTATGATCATTATCATTATTATTATTATTATCATTATTATTACTATTTTTTATTATTCTTATTATTATTATTATTATTATTATTATTATTACTCCTGTTGTTGATGATGATGTTTTTACTATTATTTTCACCCATCATTACCAATATTATTATAATTGTTACTAATATTATCAATGTAATAATCATAGCAATAATGCTGATAGTAATAACAATTGTTATATTATTATTATTATTTTGTTTAATATTATTATTTTTATTATTATCACACATATTTTATATATTTTCATTTTTATTTTTACCATTATTCGTTATTATTATTATTATTATCATTATTATTATTATTATTATTATTATTATTATTATTATCATTTACTATATTCTTTTTGTTGTTGTTGTTATTCTTGTTGTTGTTGCTGTTATTTTTTATTGATATTATTAGCATCATCATTATCAATATTATCATAACATTACATACCATTACCATTACGTTTCCTATTATTTCATTATTAGCATTATTTTTGTTATTTTTATATAACAGTGATAGTAATAAATATTGTTATCGATCATTTCATTATTATTATTATCATCATCATCATTATCATAGCCATTGTCTCTATTATTATCATTAGCATTATTACCATTATCGTTATTTCTATCATTATTATTATCATTGTATCATCATCATCATCATCATCATCATATCATCATCATCGTGGTCATTGTAGTCATTATCAGTCTCCCAGATTCATACACATGGCCAGTCACTCACTCTCTCACTCACAAACATGTACTCACACACACTCGTACACACAAACACACACACACACACACACACAACGCACGAGAAAGACACCACACACACACACACACACACACACACAACACACACACACACACACACACACACACACACACACACACACACACACACACACACACACACACACACGTACACACACACCTACAGGAATCTCCTCGTAGACTTCTTTCCCTCGCAGTGTTTCAGGTCGGGAAGGCCATAAGTCACGATTCTCTTGTTTCCACTCCGTCTTGTCGCATTCTTGGCAGACTCTGCGATAAAGACAGAAGAAAAAAAAGCAAAACAAAAAGAAAAAAAAAAGTGTTGGAGGGCAGTGGAGCCGAGACAGACGCATACACCCTGAGCAGAAAGGACCGAGAGAGAGAGAGAGAGAGAGAGAGAGAGAGAGAGAGAGAGAGAGAGAGAGAGAGAGATTGAAGAACACGAAACGGTCATGACTTTGAGCTCCTTCTTCAGGACTTGGCTTCAGCGGCGCTTTTCGGCACTCGCGTCCCACGCCGACGTCCAGAGCGCCCTCGCGTGTCGTACAGCGCGACGGGTCAGCAATATTGCGAGAAGGGAAATGCTGCATTTCACTCCAGCAATAACTCGTAGCATCAGGTGACTAGGAGGCCACGGTGGATGCGAGTAGAATAGCCGTAGGGTTCTTCGTTCTTACTAGCCGGTCGTTTTGATTCCTTTCGTTCTGTACAAATGACGGTTATGACTAGTGGAATTTAAAATATATGATAAGGACGTTTCATCGTTTTGCATTACATTTTATTCTAGGAAGGGAAGACTTCTGTATTCAGGGTCCTGGAATACGAGTCTCGGTTGGATCTCGTAACTTCAGCTCCAAGTCACTGGTTTTGACTGGCTGGATTCCCTCAAGACCTGGAGGAGGCGCCGCCGGGGGCCCTCGCCTCCCCGCATCTCTCTCTCGCCTCGCCGAAGATTTATTTTTCCTTCTA
>NW_020869463.1:758644-763644 GCF_003789085.1 Penaeus vannamei
ATGAGTCTCACAACCAGAGAAAAAATAAGAGAAATGTTTCTATAAAGTTCACACAACAAAACTATAGACTTGACTTAGCAAATACAAATTAGCCATATACCATGTTTTACAAGTACTAAAATATCGTTCCAGGAAAAGAATTTGAGATTATGCTATACATTACCCAAAAATATTAATACAATTTATGGCACAAGAGAAGTAGAGTTGAGGGGATAACCGAAACAATCTATCGAATTTGAAGAGGGCGACAGAATTTAACCTTAACATCCGAAACAAATACTAACTTCTCAGTGACGAAAATCCAAACAAAAATCAAATCAAAAAACATTTCAAAGACATAATAAGGGAAGTTGCACTTGAAGAAAGCGGTAAAAACAAGTAAAGTTCAAGCAAATTCTTGGTAAAAACTAAACATCTTATGCAAACCAACCTCAAGTAAGGACAAAACAGAATAAGCTGAACAAAGACTAAATAAAGAAAAGAGAAAGGATGTACGAAAATTCAAAACTCAAAAAATGAATAAATAAATAAATAAAACGGTGACCTTAGATATCCAGCATGGAAGCAGCTACAAGGAGACGGAACAGGGAGAAACCAAAGGTATGCAATAACGAAACCAGACGAAGAAGTAACATATATCAAAAATGAAATCAGTAAAGTAGTGGAAGACTTAAATAGAGATTTTTATAATGATGAACAACCACTCGCGGAAGTAACCACGGTAATTAGAGATGTACCTAACAACACAACGGAAGAAATAAAAAAAGAGCGCTTAAAGGCATGAACAGAGGGGGTAACGCCACGAATGCAGGAGAAAATGCAACACTGAAACAAGCCAGTCTTTTCAACAAATGCCTAATCAACGGCATAACTCCGACAGCCTGGAAAACTGCAACAACTATCGTGACAAAAAACTACCGAACCATAAGCCTCTTTTAAGTCATTTCCAAACTGTTCACAAAAGTCTTCACAACACGCATCTCTGACACTCTAGATCTAACCAACCTAGAAGCTTCCGCAGAGGAAAGAGAAGAAAAAAGAGAGAGAGAGAGAGAGAGAATCAACAACAAACCACGTCACACACCAATCTAAATAAGTGAGAATATAAATGAATACAGGAAACCTCTTCTGTATGGTATTCATCGATAGCAAATAGGCTTTCGACTCGGTACAAATTCCAGCAGTTCTAGAGGCTATTCGAAAACAAGAAGCCACGTCAGGGCTTGGCTTGGGAGCTTCAAGGCTTTGCGGATGTTGACATGCACGCCGTACCTTTTCCCTTGCCTCTCCTCTTTTTCTCCTCTTCCCCTTTTCCCTTTCTTTTTATCTTCCCCTTTTCCTCCCATTTTTTTTTCGTTTTCTTTTTCCTTCCTCTTCCCTTTCCCTTTTTCTTTCCATTTTTTTTCCCTTTTTTATCTTTCCCTTTCCCCCCATTTCTTTTTTTTCCTCTTTCTCTTTTCCTCTTCCTTTCCTTTCCTTCCCTTTCGATTTCCTCTTTCACTTTCCTTTTCTCTTTCGATTTCCTCTTCCATTTCCTTTTCTCTTTGATTTCCTCTTCCCCTTTTATTTTCTCTTTCCTCTTTCTTTTTCCTTTCTTCTTCCCTTTCCCCCCTTTCCTTTCCCTTTTTTTTTTTCCTCTTCCTCCCCCTTCCCATTTCACTTTCCCTTATCCCTTCCCCCCTTTCCCTCTCGTCTTCGCCTCTCCAACCGCTCTTCCGGCTCCCTCTCCCCTGAAGCGAGGCGACCAATTCCCCGGCGAAGCTAGCCAAGCCTACCGAATGACCGGCTGGTTAACCGTAATGAATGTTTGGGTTGAGGAACGACGGAGAAAGGAAGATGGGGCAACGGTGATGTCGCTCTGACGTCATTCTTCGCAAAGGGCGAATGGTACGAGGTAGAGAGGGAGGTTATTGCGATTCGACGTGTATACGACTCGGTGTTGGTCGGAATCACCTAGGTAGGCAGATTGTTCCCTACCGTTATTGCTACTGTAATGGTCGAGGCTAAAGTAAAGATTGCTTTAATAATTTCTTGTTATGATTGTCAGCGTAACAACTGCAACTGCTATTACAAGTGTAACTGAAATTGCAATTACTTCTGGTCTTCCAAGATTATTTCAATACTCGATAAAAGCATTTTATAAAAATCAATTGTCGCCTTCATCCCAGTCCCTCGTTAAACTTCGTCCAATGCCGTGATGTGGTGTAATTACCTTCATCATTGTATTTACGTCACGAGCACTGTACTAACAACTCTCACTCTAGGATCGCTACTTAGGCCACTTCGCCTAAAGGATCACCAATTAAAGGATTAAATACTCAACATCTCTTTTCACTCTACTACGCATCCGTAGCTCAGATTCCTGGGACATTTTTTTTTTTTTTTTTTTCTTGAACGGCCTTTCACTCTGAAATTTACACCTTCAGTCCAGCCAGATACTAATATGGCCCTCGGCTCCTGTTTTTTATACACCCTATCCCGTTTCATGTGCCGCTGACATGTTACCTCGAATACTGGAGAGAGCTAGAGACTAGAGAAAGACATGGTTTAGGTCGTGGTATCAACGAAACGATTTTTTTTCTTACCTATAGTTTTGTTGGGACACGTTACTCTTTTTTTCGCATATTATGGTTGGCTCTGTTTGTCGACCGGGTTTTTACTTCCCAGATTTTAGCTACATGTGCCTATTACGTTTGATAATCTAAATCATGACAATATGTATTTTCTCCGTCCATTAAGTCTGCAGTCCATGTGATCAATGTGCATAGAAAAGCAAGTGGAGACAAGCAAGATTGACACTGCATTTTCTTTCGTTACCTTTACCCGTTACATGTTCTAATTATATATATATATATATATATATATATATATAATATATATTATATATATATATATATATATAGAGAGAGAGAGAGAGAGAGAGAGAGAGAGAGAGAGGAGAGGGAGGAGGGGGACAGAGGAAGAGGAGAGAGGAGAGAGAGAGAGAGAGAGAGAGAGAGAGAGAGAGAGAGAGAGAGAGAGAGAGAGAGAGAGAGAGAGAGAGAGAGAGAGAGAGAGAGAGAGAGAGAGAAGACAAAAGCGACCGCAGTTTGAAGTCACTTTTCCATTAGAAAATCTTGCCAAAACCAGGAAGAACCTTTGCAAGCTCCTTTCTTCATCTCCTGCGGAAGCGGTCTGTTGCGAAACTCCTCTCTGCTGTTGCCATGTTGCAAATGCGACGTGACTTCATGAGGAAAGTTGAAAGTCCGTTTTACTTCCACGGCTCCTGCTCATTATCCAAGGAAGGGACGCGGTGACATTGGCGACAATGGTTTAGTAATGCTGCTAATTTTTTTTTTCTTTTTTTTACCGCGATCGCAGTTTCGTAATATAACACATCATTGTATTATATATCTTCAATTTTTATCATCATTCATAGGGGTGTTCTTACACTTTTTTTTTTTCCTTTTTTTACTGTGATGTAAATCTCTCTTGGAGATGGTAATGCTGATAATGAATAAATGTAAAATCCGTTTTCTAAAATATGGTTAACGCTTCTTGCCAAAATCAGCCCGATGTAGCGTATGCCAAAAAAATACACTTTTACGTGTTTTAGTAATCTCAACATTTGCACATATTTAAGTTAGGTTCCGCATGTTGGTTGCTTAATAGGATATACAAGCATATACATTTTTTTGCGTGAATGAAACCTACCTGCAGTCTGTACGATAACTGCACTACGGTTCTTGCAACAATAACAAACAGGGCTGCCAGACGCAAGGGACGCGGCGCGAAGAGAGAGAGTATAAAACACGTGCTCCGCTGCACAAGACAGTTAGTGTGGGAGCAACTAGCTAGTCGTTCAGTGGGATTTTTTAGTCAATACATTTTATCAGTGAGTCATATCATTCTTCATATCATCGGCTACAGTATACAGTAGACACTGAATAGAATATTTGACTCATGCTTTTAATTATAACGATACTATTTTCTTTTTCTCAAAATTGATGAACGTCATTTTTTAGCAAAATTAATAATGAATGGCGAATAGTAGGGTCGGGTAGCACGTATAATGTGGATGTGGAGGATGCAGTAGAACAGAAGAAAAAAAAAAAGTGATTTACGCAAAATAAACGGTTTTCGTTACTTACAGGACCAACCATTAAATACCATTATAATAGAAACATTTATACAAATTGAGAAATTGTCAGAAATTCTATCAGATGACAGTCGTTGACAATCTACAGAACATTTTGTCTCCCAGGAAAAAATAATACGTTTATATCTGAACACACCAGTCAGGCGCCCTTTGCCCAAATCCTGAAGAAAAAACAAAAATACAGGCAGATGATTTTCTAGTCATGGGAAAGGTAAGTGACGCTAATTTTACTATAATTATCGAAGCCATAACCAGTTACCAGTAGTTATCATTAGTGTCATGATATTATATTATGTTACCAGTATTATATATCAGTATTATGATTCTATTATGTTATCAGTAGTATCATTAAAATAGCAATCATTATATATTTTTATCGTTATCATTATCATAATCATTGTTAAGATTAATATTATTATTTTCATCACCATTATTGTTATTGTCATGACTGTTATCATTGTCATTATTGTTATCGTTATTATTGTCATTCTCATTGTTATTGTTATTGCTCTCGTTATTTTATTAATATTGATTGTCATTATTGTGACTATTATCATTATTTTCATTAGTTATTATTTATTTTTTATTATCATTATTGTTAGTATTATTATTTGCAGCAGTATTAGCGTTAGTACCATTATCATTATAATTTTGATTATCATCACCTCCATTATAAACATTATTTTCTGATAATTATGATAATATTATTTCATTGTTATTATTATTATTACCATTATGATAATCGTTATTATCATTACTATTATCGTTAGTTACTATCAATCGATATTATCATTTTCATCATTATTTATCTTTATTGCTATCATTATTATTTTTTTATAATTATTGTTATTATCATTGTTGT
>NW_020869463.1:771144-791689 GCF_003789085.1 Penaeus vannamei
GAGAAGCACACTGCTCTCTCTCGCCTCTCTTTGCTGCCCGCCCCACCCCCCCTTCTCTCTCTCTTACACGATGAGCAGTGAAATTATGTGAATCTATGCAAAGTTGCTGCGTACACTTTCAAGTGACTTTAACGTAAGCTTGGGGAATTCCTTTATCAGGAGTCACCACAAAACGTGGAAAACGTTATATCTTATAATATCTTACCTTATCTCTCACTACTAATTCTTACAAATTAAAACCGCAGACTATAAGGTGTATTGCACCCTGTATTCCTCAATTCTATTTAATATCCTAGGTGAGCATAAGAGAGTTGAGCACTCGTAAGTGTGTGATGAAGAGAGTGAAGAATGACATAGAGATATCTATTAAAAAATCGTGAGATCTAGTTCACCCATTTTGTTGCCTCGCTGAAAAGGTTTTGTTATTGGCCAGTGGCTACAATTAATCCGGAGTTGTTTAACTTTCGGCTTAGACTAACTTACAGTTCATCTGCTGGAGTTGGCTCTGGCGCAATCTCAGTATCTTTACGCCGCGCGTCCACACACAGTGAGCACCACGTTCTGCATGTGCGCCTAACTCCCTCCTTTGACCATCTTTCTTGCGCTCAGGGGCGTTGTGTCGAGGTCCCCGTTCTCCTCTTCTTGCTATCACCCCTTTCCACACAAGACTAAGGTGCCACCCCACGGGACTAGCTAATCACCTTCCTCTCAGACTCTCTAGCGTATCATAGTACCCTACTACTTCCGTTAGTACCCTTACATATCAGACCTGTTCACTATGCGGTTTGTTAAAAATTGTGCCAGGCTCAGGACAATGTGAATTTTTCATAAATACAGACAACTAAGAGGAATGAGCACCATGTAATTCTATAGTAACTGAACTAATGAGGATATACACTTGCTCAGCGTAATCTCCTTTCGGCGTAACCAGTGTCTGTACCCTGCGTGACGTGGTGGTCTGTATGTGTGGTATCGTGGTAGTTAAAGTAAATTGTGTCTTATTTTGATTGTCTGTGATGCATTGGAAGTTTATTGATCGTGAATAGTCTTTGTGTAAGGGTGTCCGTTGCTGATCATGTTATCTAACATAGTAGCTGGTGTGTGTCGTCTGTGTGAGTAAGTTACTTAGTGATCTCTATACACGAAGTTACCCTATGATACGAGTCGAGTATATTTTGTGAGATAGTGCACCTAGGCCTGTGTCTTTTTAATGTTACTCTGCTGGCGTTTCCTTCGGAGTACTGTAAATCCAATATACGACTTGACGCCTCGGGTCACACCACGCAGTCGAGCAGCACAGAATCCAGCGGATAACACTGAAAGCCTCAAAAGCCCTTTACTCATTACAGTCACACCAATCTCCGGCCACTGAGAGCGTCAGGAATAGACGTGGGCCGTGTTGATGCCGAAGGCTGTGTCTGCTCGGGGCGGGGCGCTAAGACAGTACGTTTCTCTAATCTGCGGCAACTGAATTAGTCAGCGGAGCGCGCTGGCAGCCGATGAAGGTATCAATAAAAAGCCCCGGGGTAAACCGATCTTACTCGTATCTAATCATACTGACTCTCAACGTAGTTCTGCCAAGCACTCGCACGTTACCATCGTTCTTTTATCTTTATTCTCGTTCTATCTCTCTTCTTCCTTTCTTTCCTGGGAAGGCGTTTAGCTCGATGTACATATGTCCGAGTGCTTAGGTTGTGGTTCTGATGCTTGACTCGACCCTGAATTTGGTGCAGTTGCAGAGCGTAGCTGTCATGTTAGCAGTGGCTATTTGGTTATTATCTGTGTTGCTTTATTAAAATATTTGTGTTTTTTTCTTTTTGTCCGTGCGAGAGTAAGCTTCTTATGTGTATTTTTTTTATTCTCTGCATTCGTTTCTATGATTATCATCTATCTTTTTTCTTTGCTTGTCTATTTCTTGTTCGTTCTTCTTCTCTGCCTGTTATTCTTATTGTTCATCTTCACTATTCGTTATTGTATTATCATGTACCTTCTTTGTAATTATTGTTTTTGTATTCTCCTACCATTACTAATTTACTATTTCTGTCACTAATAATCGATAATCTTACCATTGGCATTATATTCCATCTATTACTAATAATCGATTCATTCAATAATAATTACCATTACTAATTCAGTAATTACCGTTCACTTTTATTATACTATTTAAATACTAATGATTCATATCTACTGTCACTTATTATCTTATCATCTACCTTGCCATACTTAATAATCACCAATCTTGCTATTATTCTTATTACTTACTACTTCTCACTCTCATCTCTCCGCTCCCCTGTCGCAGCATTACTACTTATCCTAATATATTTATTGTTCATTACACATCACCCCTTATCATCTGATATCATGAATCACACTAATTCATGCTTCCTTTGATATTCTTTAGCCCTAACCTAAAACGATCCTTCTCTTCATATGTGGCTATGTGTCACTGGCTATCAAATTGAACACGCACCTTATTAAGCTGTTGTTTCCTCATGGCTAACACTTCCCATATAACTCATCCGATATAAAAATTCAATAATCTCCGAGAAATAATTCATCAACTACCTCCGTCTTATTACTTTAATTTGTTGTTTGTCTTCATTTCATTTCTCTCTCTATAATTACTGCATATTGTCTCAATTTAGATCGGTCCTCGGTCAATCCCCGCCAGTTTATTCAGTAGATCAATTCGATTCCCCTTGCCCTGTATTTCGGTTAATTTTCGACTTCATTTATTATTCCTATTGTTATTATTTATTTATTTATGGAGTTATTTATCGACTTCATCCCTGGTAGGATAGGAATGAGTACATAAGAGTCGACGAAGGCGGTAGAATATCAAGAGAAAAAGCAGGAAGGGAAACTTAGGTAGTACGGACACCTGCTAGGAAGGACCATGTTGGAGGACAACTCAATTAATTAGGCCCAACTCAATTAATTTTCATAAATACAGACGCAGAAATAAAGGCATATCTGTCTATGTATCTGATAGATATACATTTAACTATTTGACAGGTTGATATGCATGTCTAGACTGTTTGATATGCATTTATTGCTTTTATTTATGCATGTCAAGTATACGAATATTCTTTGGGTCGAGACTCGCACAATTCTAACAGACAGACAGATAAAATGGAGATGGAAGTTCAGGGTAGAAGGAATAAGGGAAGGCCAAGAAAGAGATGGCGAGACTGCAAGGGATTAACCTGCAATTGCAAGGAATCACAGAAGAGGAAGCACAGGATAATAAATCACAGCATAATAAAGCACAGGTAATATAATAAATAAATAAATATAATAAATAAAGCACAGGTAATATAATAAAAGATAATAAAGCACAGGATAATAGATAATAATAAGAGTAGCATCCGGGGGGGGGGGGGGGGACCTGTCGGAGCAAGAACACGCGGTCGCTGTTGCATATTCTCTCGGCCGTCGGTCGGGGTTTCGGAGGGCACCGACAGACGTTTCGGCTGACATCGCTAATCCGAGAGAAAGTCGGTTTCTTGTGCTGGGTGTTAAAGAGAGGGAAGGGGAGGGGTGGGGGGGGGCGGCATCAGAGTGATTAATTTCGTTCTCATCGTATTAAGAGATTTAAATGTTATTGCTCTTGATGGTCTTCGTGAACATCGTGATGAATAACGTTATTTTTTTTCATTATGATTTAAAAACTTTGTCATATTTACTGGGTCTTTAATCGAGACGAGAAATCATGCGAATAAGGAACGTATATCCTATGTTTACAAATCCATGACCGACCTTTTCTGTCTTTGCGACGAATGACAGCTCTATAGCTTCGCCGCGAGTAAACAAGACGCGGAGAGTAGCGCCTGCATTCGCCGCTGCGGGCGGCGGTGGGCGGGCGGCGGGCGGCACTATTACGCGACCCACGGAGCGTATCCATCCTCCCCCTAGCCCCCTAGCTGACGCCCGCAGCGCCGATCCCGCAGCGCCGGCGAGACTGCAAGCGCTTTTCACCCGGAGAAAGCTCGGTGCCAATTACGTGGGCGCTATTTGGGGTGCGTCAGTTCGATCACGAAACGAGGCGCCTCTCTCTTTTTATCCGGCGGAGCGGTTTTCTTTCCTGTGAGATGAGAATCCGAAGGAGAAAAAAACTGAAAGTAAGACAAAAGGAAGAAGCTATAGAGAGTGCGGGTGTGTATGTGATTGCATGTGTGTCGCCGTCACTGTTTGCGCTTCTGTTCAACATTGTGCAATTAGCGCCGTATGTGGTTGCGCGCGTGTGTGTCTTTTTATGGAGAAAATCACACTAATTTTAGTCTAGATTAATGAACTGTTTAAATTCTCTCTCTCTCTCTCCTCTCTCCTTTATCTCTCCCTCTCCTACATCCTTTCCCTCATATCCCCATAGCCTTTCCTGTTCCCCTTTTCCCTCTCATCACTCACTCTCTCTCTCTCTCTCTCTCTCTCTCTCTCTCTCTCTCTCTTACTAACTCACTCTCCGTCTCGCTCTCCCTCTCCCTCTCGCCCTCTTCCCTTATCTTCTAGCCCCCCCCCCCCCTTTCACTCCCTTCCAAAGCAACCTTGACAATTCTAGCTGTCTGCAGATTCTCCAAAGTCGTGGTGGTACAGCTGGCTCGTCACCTTGGCTGAGCCTCTCCACGGTAAGTGTCCCTTGGCTGCCGTCGGGAGCACCCACGCAGCCGTAGATGTGGCAACCAGTAGACGCACATGGGAATCTAGATTTAGGCTTCTTTTGTGTACATATTCCTCCCTCTCTCTCCCCTTAAGCTTGCTCCGTAGTCGGCCCAAGATGGACAGGATGCACGGTAGCTGGGTATATGTTGATAGACGGCTTGTTACCCTGTGTCCTTATCTGTGCTGTGTTCGAGGGTTCTAAGGTTTCCCGTTTCTTCGCGCTGTGGCTTCAACAAAGATGGGAGAACAGCCGCCCATGACTCCTGATTTCATTTACAGAAAAAAACAGCTATAACTCTCTAACATTGCTGTTACAAAAACGGTGGTAATAAGCAACGTGAAAGTCTGAACATTGAGAGAGCGTAAATATAGTTTAACCCCCGTTATTGTAAAACAGTGAATACAGTTTTGCCTTCTTATGTACAATTAAAAGCAGTATATTCACGGTTTCCCTCCCTCCATATTTGCACGGCGAGAAGAATACGCGGAACCACTTGTACTTTCAGACAATTTTTTCGGTTCGAGCCTCTGCACACACCGGCGTGACAGGACCACCTGACAGCCAGAGCCAACAACAACATGAAACACACTGCTGAACCTCCCACCGCGAACCTAAGACACAGACTGCAAGGAAGGATGGTTTACAAACACACGAGAACCTGACAGAAACCGTCACAGACACGTGTCAAGAACATACACCAAGAACTATTACTTACAAGACGGAAAGAAATATTGGCAGAAACATTTACCATATATGTGCGTTTGCTCTACAGATCTAATGATAACAGCTATGAGAATAAAAGAGATACCGCAAATAAGTTTTAATTTTGTCAATCCTCTTTACTCAATAGTAACATTGTGATATCTGTGCCATTTTTTTCTATCCTATTTTTTTAAGCAACATTGCCCCTCTTCTGTCTGCAATAGTGGTGGTTCACAATTCAACATTTTCACGTGAACAAAACATACTCTTTGGATACCACCCTCCCCCTCCTTTCAAAAAGCGTACAAGAAAATGTTGATGATCAGGAAGGTGATCCAACGATTTCTTTATATTTTGAAAAGCGTACACCAGTCCATGAGCCCCTCCCCCTCCCCCCTCCCCAGAGTACAATTTGTACGCTTGTGAAAATGTTGGAAGATTGTGAACCACCCCTTACTATTTTGGAGAAACCGTCTCTTTTTTTCATTCATTAGTTTCGCCAGTTTGTCTTCGTTTTGTATTGGCACTGTAGTCGTTACGCGTAAGGCACCCTGTATAGCAGTACATAGTATTGTAAATATATTAGTATTAATCATATTAAGAGATATACCTAACTTTCCCTCTCCTACTCTCTGTGGAATGGACGATCTTTTAATAGTGACGTCACTTCAGGGATGTAGCGAGTACTTTATTTATCTTCTGAGCTTCTCCCTAGTTAGTAGCCATAGCAACATATATATGTGTGTGTGTGTGTGTATACAGGCCGACATATATAGACATGTGTATGTATTTATATGTATATGTGTGTATGTATTTATATGTACATATGTGTGTATACATATGTGTTTATATATGTGTGTGTGTATACAGGCCTACAAATATAGACATGTGTATGTATTTATGTGTATATTTATGTGTATACATATGTGTATATATATGTGTGTGTGTACAGACCTACATATATAGACATGTGTATGTATTTATATGTATATCTGTGTGTATACATATGTGTATATATATATATGTGTGTATACAGGCTACATATATATAGACATGTGTATGTATTTACATGTATATCTGTGTGTGTATACATATATGTGTGTATATATATATATATATATATATATATATATATATATATATATAGAGAGAGAGAGAGAGAGAGAGAGAGAGAAGAGAGAGAGAGACATATTTATATACATATACATATAGATATATATATGTGTGAGTGTAATATGTGTGTGTGTGTGTGTGTGTGTGTGTGTGTGTGTGTGTGTGTCTGTATATATATATATATATATATATATATATATATATATATATATATATATATATGCATACATATAATTTCATACATATATATACATATTTGAATATATATATATATATATATATATATATATGTATATATATATATATATATATGATATATATATTGTATATATATATATATATTATATATATATATTATATATATATATATATATATATGTATTATATATATGTATATATATGTATATATATATATATATATATATATATGTATATATATGTATATATATATATTATATATATGTGTATATATGTGTGTGTGTGTGTGTGTGTTGTGTGTGTGTGTGTGTGTGTGTGTGTGTGTGTGTGTGTGTGTTGTGTGTGTATGTATGTATGTATAAATATGTATATAAATATATATATATATATATATATATATATATATATATATATATATGAAATTAAAGTTAATTCTTCTTTTGAGATCCATTGCCGTTTGCTGTACATTCGTTTCTCCAGGTTGCTGCCTAACCGGAGATAGGTTACCGCAGGGCGCACGCATCTCCCGCCTTAACAGCAGCCTCCTGTTTCCTCTTGCAGACATCAGAGAGCTGAAGAGGCAGCTGACGTTCGAGTGGCGGCCCAGAACTAGGTCGTGACCCCATCGAGCTGGCGGGGTTGCCTGAGGGGGACATCTTGCCAACCGCAGGTGGCATCACAAGAAGGTGGGCTGGGGAGGATTTTGCTCTCGATCTTGTTCTATTCTGTCTCTCTCTTCTCTCTCCTCTCTCTCTCCTGTCTCATTATAGGTATAATATAAATATAATTATATATATATATATATACGTTAAATCTCCCGCCCTTCTCTGCTCTAACGTTTTCACAGAACACAACTCGATCTCTCTGTGGATGATTCTCTCCTCTTCCCAGCGGTCTCGTCTGTTCATGCTTCCCTCTCAGCCGTCTCTGTGTCTCACTCTCGACTCTCTCTCTCTCACTCGTGCACTCTCGGACGGTTAGGCCTACGAGTGACTCGTCCTCTGGCGTCCATGCGTCTCGACGTCTTCGTTCTTGGGTTCTCTCTCTTCTCTGCGAACTCTGCCTGCTCTCGTCTTTCACTCTCCCGATCTGTTCACTCTAGATCTCATGGCTACACTCTCACTTCTCGTCTCTCTTTCTGGCTCTCTCTATATTAGTGAGGTATATTAGGATAGATATAGTATATAGTACGTATATATAGGATAGATATTGTCTCATGTGTCTGCCTGCTGGGGCATGAATTTAATAAACATTTGGTAGTTGAACGTGATTCGTTAAGGTGGGCAGCATGTATTTATAAATGCTGTCATTTTGTTTACTTTAAAAGATAAAAGGTGTTTTTTTAAGGCGCAAGGAAATGCGCCGAATTTGTTTATGTTGAAACCGCCAGTGAAGTATTTGGAAAACTTTTATGGTTAATAGGGTTATTGGCAGTTGTTGACACTTGATGTAAGCTTATAGATAAGTAAGGGGTGTGAGGTAGATGTGTGTGTGTGTGTGTGGGGTGTGTAGGTGTGTGTGTGTGGTGTGTGTGTGTGTGTGTGTGTGTGTGTGTGTTGTGGTGTGTGTGTGTGTGTGTGTGTGTGTGGTGTGTGGTTGTGTTCTTCTAAGGGTAGTTTATATAATACGCAGTTGAGGAACCGTTTCGGTGCCTCCGAACATGCTCCAAACTGAGATCGTGTAAACAACCGTCGCGACGTTTTAGAGGTGCTCTGGGGCAAGAGCAGACAGTAGTATTAGATACCTGATATGAAAGGAAAGTTGCTCCCTAAGGAACTGAAGGTTGATAATAGGATTGTCAAGGCAGGACTGGACGCAGGACGTGGTTTTTCGCTACACAGAGGCTGGCGCGCAAGACAAGAAGAGTGGCGAGACGGATGCGCCTTGGCGACGGGTTGTGCCTTTCTAGTTCTGCTTCGTGCTTTCGTTAAGTGATTCATTCGTGCCTTTTAAGATTATTGAAGAAATTGTCTGCTATAGCCCTGTTTTCGACACAGTTTCAATTGAACCGTTGAGTTCTGGGTGGTACTGTAGGGAGAATGGAGGTAAGTTCGAGTGATTTTAGCACCAAGTAAGGTATTCTTGTCGAGTATTGGACGTCGAGTCGCAGGATCAAGACAAGAACTCGACGTCAAGAATGTAAATTCCTTATTTAGAAGTTGCGTGACTGGTGCACTTCGGCAGCTGCCCTCCCGTACAACCGCGGATAAAATTGTTTATTTGTGTTGCGGGCAAGATGGTGAAACTTGGGAACCTCGTGGACTTTCGCTGAGAGGGGCGAGCTTCCCGGGATATTTGGTCCTTTATTGCGGCGTTATAATTTGTTGAAATTTATTTCTTGTATGGAACCAGAATTTTTGTCTCTACAAGAATGGATAATTCAGTTGTCTATCGGTATGGCTGCATGCCGTGCTGGATTGAACGACAAAATTATAGACTCGACGAAAAGTGTTCTGTGAAGTCGCAAATGAGAAACTTGGTAACAAGTGAGTGTAGGGTGTCAGGTAGATGGGCGGAGGTTGGGGTAAGTGTAAGACGCCTATGATGAAGAATGATAGGGGGTAAAGTGTTGGGGAAATGGCATACTCCACACAATTTTTTTTGGAGTGATAGAGAATGAGTTTGTACAATAGATTTATTCAGCGTGTTTGTGTTGTCACAGCGAATCTAGACGTTCATTTCGCTTGCAACGAAGCATAACTAGATATAGTTCTCGATAGCTTGGGAGGGATGATCCGCTAGTGGGAGGTTTCGAGAAATGTCGGTAGAATACTGTAATACAAGTAAATAATTATTACATTTCCTGGTTGTATACGGGATCCACCTTATCAGAAGTTGGCGCGCGCCTCACTACCCCCTAGTCACACAAAAAAAGCAAAAAAAAAAATAAGAAATGCTCGTATGTGTACAGGAGAGGCGGGCAACAGTTATAGTTTTCATAAAGTAGGGGTGTCGGCCCCTTATGAGACCCCGTATTGCAAATTGCCTCGCAATGTTCCGGCAGGAGAGAGCCAACAGAACAGTTGTTTAACTCATTTTACTTTAGCTTCACTCCAGACGTCCAGGCTGTGAGCTGAGATGTGGTATTCAGGTCGTTGTGGCGGAATTGCGATCACTTAAGCAAGTTACACTGTTTCTTTTTCTTTCTTTTGTGCTTTTTTAATACCTTTCATGACACGTACAAACACTGTGTCTGTCATTTTGTAATGAACGATGTCTTCGCGCAGTCGGGATTGTACTTCCTGGCAGTACTCGTGATGTAGATATTATAAGCTTGCTTCGTTAAGTGGTTTGTTTATTTTTTTTTTTTTTTTTTTTTTTTTTTATTTTTTTTTTTTTTTTTTGTTTTTTTTTTTTTTTTTTTTTTTTTTTTTTTTTGTGATATTTGCAGTGGGAAGCGGTAATTAATTTTTCTAAACCTACCCACTGTCTAGCATAATGAACTGATTGAATTTCACTGCCATCGTCTAGGCGTAGCTTTCTATTGTCAGTGATGGATCTTTCATATTTGATTGTTTATTGAGTATTCTATGTTACGCACGGATCTAATTGAGGGTCTCATTTATATATACTCGATACGTCATCCGTACAAATCCGTCGATTTCCATCACTTTTAACGATTTTTATCATTTTGTCCGCGCTGAGCGAGGTTACAGGCTCTGGAATGTGGATTTTTATACCCTATATCGTTTTATCGGATACGTTGGCGAAACGAAGACATGAGTATATGGAGGAAAAGCTGATACGAATAGAGGAAGATGTGTTTTTGCAGTGAGAAGGGGTGAACAGATTATATGTGTATAGGGTCGTGCTGGGTTGAATTTCGATAATATAAGAAGGTAGAGAGATAGACAAATAGGTGTGCAATGAGATCTTACTAAATTGAGTGTTTGACGAGAAGGAACAAAGCAAGATGTTTCTCTTGGGTACGATAATTGCATAGACGATGAACTAATTACTGCAGATATATGCTAGTAAGATCGGTGCATTATATTTTGCGTTGGCAATGTGAATATATTGTTAGTAAATTGGAGGTGTATGGCGTGTTCCCACTTATATGCTTTTTGTGGTTTTTATAGTGGTTATTTTTACTGACAAATGATTATTTGAGGAAATTTTTCTAAAAGTAGAATGCCGGCAGGCGCTAATCAAGTCAAAGTTAGATTGTTGAGTAAAAGTTATTAACGTGAGAGTAGATCAGTCAGACATCTTTAACGATGGTACAACTGGGTTTTAGAAAGTGTGATTCTCTAAATTTGACGTGTAAGATGTGTTGTGGATGCAGTAGTAGTGTTTTTTGCAAAATTGGAAACGTCAAGCATGATATAAGAGCAGTTAAGTTAAAGGTTATATTCACACAGCTTGAGAAGTACTAGCTCAGGCGCGTGGGGAATCGGTGGATTACAGTGTTAAAATATATGTCCTATTCATTCGACAGAGTAGCAGTATTCTGTGATTACAGTAATTTATATGGAAAAAGGGGAATATTGTCATACAGCATGTCAAACGTATATTACGTATATTAGTTGATTCTACAATTTGCCTTTGCTGTTTACATAGCATGGTTCTGTGGATGTGTGTCTATAATTATGATAGTTTTACATAGTAAAATTAGGTATAGGCATGAGTATATATCTTCAGATTATCAGATGCTATAAAATAATCACATAGTTCTTTAGATGGTGGTCATGTCCGTAGAGTTTCTTTAAGCTGATTTTAAGTGTTTTGTCCTGGTTTTATGCATTTTTGTTCTATTGGTATTTCAGCCTGTTTTACCCTTAATTTCCCTTATATAATCAGTGCCCTCCCCTGCTATCGGGACTTACAATCAAGATCGTGCTGTGATTGCTAACGGAAAAGATAATCAGATTGATCTCATCACGAGAATAAATCTGATTGATTATAAATGTCGTGTAGAAGTCCCGATTGTCATAATCGAGAAAATAAACCACTTTCTATAGAATTTCCGAAGAATCTCAGTAGATGAAAAGTGTCTTTGTGTTCCTTTGAACAATGGCTGTGTGAAACTGGAGAGGAGATAGGGAACGAGACGTAAGAGAGAGAGGAGAATGAGAGAGAGAGAGGGAGGGAAGGAGGGAGAAGAGAATGAGTGAGAGAGAGATGAGAAGAAGGAGAGAGGAGGGGGTGAAGAGATGGAGAAAGAGAGAGGGTGGGAGGGGAAGAGGGAGAGGGGACAGAGACAGGAATAGAGAGAAATAAAGAGAATCGGAGAGGGAGAGAGCAGATGGATCTTAGGACGTATGAGCCAAACAAGACTGGCAATTCGCTCGCTGTATGGCTTTGTCCTGGGCGTATCGCATGAGTAAGTTGAAGAGAGAGCGGAGAAAAAAAAAAAAAAATGGCAGCGAAAGTGTCGTTCAAACGGGACGGCACTCGCTTAAACCATATGTTACATGAATTTGCGGGCGAAGAGAGTTACTCACTGTGCTTTCTCGTTCCCTCGCTGGGGAGACCCTCGTCTTTTGGGGAGGTTTTCGTTAAGGCCCTTTCACACTATCACCTTTTCCGTCGTTGTTTTTTGCGTTTGCGAATGAACTTTCCGTATGAAAATAGACTGACCGATGTAAACAAACAGAGAGTTGAGGTCCCGGGAATACCACGGACATTCTCATACATATTACGTTATTTTAATAGAAATATGAGGATGTAATATTTGTACATACGAATTGTCTACTAAATATTAGCTTAAGTTTACATTCACTCATTCTAACTAATTTATGAACAGCACAAGATCAAGACGGAAATTAGACGGAAACGGTCGTAACCGTCTTGGTCGGAAGCCTCAAATTAAGAAAAAATTGACGGAAAAGTAATTGTGTGATAGGGTCTTTAGACTGTGCAGAAAAAAGGGGTTCCTATAAGAATTTACATTTTATTAAAGCGTAGAATGGGCGTGAAATTACAAGGATGGAATTTTGAGGACAAAATTGCAAGGAAGCCTTCATCGATGGATTGCGATGACGGGTGAATCGAGATGCGCATACATGATCTATATATATATAATTTTTATGTATTATATATAAATGTTTATGTATTAATAATAAATAAATATAGATTATGATACTGATAGTGACGAACTCGAGCGACCGGCAAGATAAGGGAAGCGATTTCATCCGAAGTTAACCTGTTCCTTCGGCCATTTCTGGCTTCGTTTCAGTCCGCCCGCGCCTTTTTTTGCGCGCCGATCGCTTCCCGCGCGCAAAAATCAGCTGAGGGAAGAATGTTTCTCCGGAAGCGTGCGTGAGAAGCGCCGTTGCCAAAGGCTGTGTTGTTTCACGCGGTCCCGTTGTGGGAAGGCGCCTCTCTCTCTCTCTTTCTCTCTTCTCTCTCGTGTCCTCATTTCACTCGCTTTCCATTCTCACTCGCTTTTTCCATTCTCTCTCTCTCTTCTCCTCACTCTCTCACTCGTCTCTTCTCTTCTCTCGTCTCTCTTTCGTCTTCTTCTTTCTCGCTCCTTCGTCTCTTCTCTCCTCTTTCCGCCTCTCCTCTCTGGCTTCCCCCTCTTTTTCTCTTCCTCGTTATCTTCTCTCTTTTTTCTCTCTCTCTGTCTCCTTTCTCTCTTTCATTCTTCTCTTTTTCTCACCTTTTCTTTATCTCCCATTCTTCTCTCTCTCCTTTTCCGCTTCTATCCTGTTCTCTCCCATTTTCTTCTCTTTATCTCTCTCCCTTTTCCTCACTGTCTCCTTCTCTCCCCATTTCTCCTGATCGACGTGCTGTGTGTGTGTGTGTGTGTGTACGTGCGCGTCTGTGTCAACAACGAATATGTATGACGCAAGTGAACCAAGTGAAAGTGTCACGTTTTCCTCTTTTTCCCTCCCAGCCACGGTTCATCCTCAGTGTCGATTTTGACCTCTTCTCGTCGGCGCTGACAATACATTCGTAAGGCCTATCACACTATCACTTTTTAACGTCATTTTTTTGCGTTTCCGAATGAACTTCTGTGTGAGAACCGCTGACCGATGTAAACAAACATGGCGGCTGTCGGAGGGAGTCCGGGAATCGCACGGGCATTCTCATACGTATTACCTTATTTTAAGAGAAATATCACGATGTAGATTGTATATACGGATGTTCTGAATTATTAGCTTATGTTGCATTTACTCTATCTAATTTTATTAATAGTACAAGATCAAGACGGAAATAGACGGAAACGGTCGTAACCGTCTTGTCTGGGAGGCGTTCCGTTTGTAGACGATCCTTGCGGAAAGCCTCAGATTCAGACGGAACCCCAGAAATTGACTGAAAAAAAGTGCTAGTGTGATAGGGCCTTCAATCAAAATAAAAAGAATCTTGACCAGCTGGCATTAACGTGAAAATGTGCTAGTGTGATAGGGTCTTCGATCAAAATAAAAAGAAATCTTGACCAGCTGGCATTAACATGAAAAAGTGCTATGTGATAGGGCCTTCAATCAAAAAAAAAAAAAAATAAAAATAAATAAAAAAATCTTGACGCAGCTGCCATTAACACTGCAGCTCTCTCTCCCCCTTTCCCACTCCCCCCCTCCCCAGTGTTCTGCCCTGTGGCGGGTACTGATCGCACAGGTCCATGGAGGAAATCCAGCGACACAGCTCTGCGCAGTTGTAAGCAGAGGCAACTCACGAGCGTGGACACATCAAGATAGTCTGACGATGCGGGACTGCTTTCTGCTTTGGGTGAAGACCGAGGTGGGATCGGGAACGTTCAGGAGAGATCGGAAAGCGAGTGAAGAGGACAGAGGAGAGGGGAGAGAGAGAGAGAGTGAGCAAGAGAGAGGGTGGGTGAGCGTGAGTAGGGAGGGGGGAAAGAGAGGGAGAGAGAGGGGGAAAGAGTAAGGGAGAGAGAGTGGAGTGGGAGTGATGGAGAGAGGAGGGAGAGGGAGAGAGAGAGTGAGTGAGAAGAGGGGCAGAGAGAGGGAGAGGGGGAAAGAGTGAGAGTGAGAGAGGGAGAGGAGAGTGAGTGGGAGAGGAGAGGGAAAGAGTGAGTGGGAGAGGGAAAGAGTGAGTGGGAAAGGGAGAGGAGAGAGAGTGAGTGGAGAGGGAGAGAGTGAGTAGGAAAGGGAGAGAGGTGAGTGGGAAGATAGGGTGAGAGAGGTGAGTGGGAGAGGGTGAGAGAGGGTGAGAGAGAGTGAGTGGGAGAGGGAGAGAGTGAGTGAGGTGGGAGAGAGAGAGAGAGAGAGAGTGAATGGGAAAGGGAGAAGAGAGAGGTGGAGAGAGGAGAGAAGAGAGGGAAGGAGAGAGTGAGGGGGAGAGGGAGAGAGAGAGAAGAGACAGAGGGAGGGAGATAGAGAGTGAGTGAGTGGAGAGAAGAGTGTGTGAGTGAGTGAGAGAGGGAGAGAAGAGAGTGAATGGGGAGAAAGAGAAAGAGAGAGTGCATTTCCCAAACGGGCATTTTTTAGTGGGGGGTGGGGAGGGGGGGGGGAGGTATTTGCGATTAGAAACTGGGCAGAAGAGGGTAAGGCTTAGGTTTTTTCTGCTGATAGGTATAGGATAAAATATGTATTCTTTATTATTTATATATTGCGATGTTTTTTGCCTATTAGCTTAGTTTAATATGTAGTAATAGTGTTTGAAGTTGTTATTATTATCATCAGTTATTAATTAGAATTATGAAATCATTGTGCACGATAATAATGTTAGGAGGCGCGTATAGTGGCGTTGGTAGGAGAGTGTGGGTGTTCGATAATTTTGTGCAGTCGTAGTAGGGAGATGCATATATCTGTTATAGTGTAGAGATTTTCATCATTTTCAATATTGGTGCATTGGATAATTTGTGTCAGTATTTCACACCATTTTCGAGTTGATCGTCATTATTTTGGTATGATGATCCATCGATAATCATTTTCATTATCATTTCATTAGTCTCTATCTCATCACCATATATTTCACAGCGGGATAGGCATGCTTCCACTTTCACAAATAGCGAGAACCGGCGCCTAGAGCTCAGGTATCGCATATCGCCGGCGTTGGTCTGTCGGCGGCTTGTCGAGTCACTTCCGATGTTCATGTGACGGTCTCCGGACTCTATCGATCTCGGCTCAGTCTCTTGTTTGCGTCTTCTTGGTTGCCGTATCGAGAACTGCGTTGCGTGCATGTGCGTGCCTTCGCCGCCGGTGCGAGGTCGTCGGGTCTGCGAGTCTAAGATTTGTGTTGTAAGATTTTAGTTTTACATTGCAGTTGTTAAAGCTCTCGCGACGCTTCTTGTTGCTGTGACTGTGCTGTTTGTTTTTATTTGTCGGCCAATCTCCCGCTGTGATGCAAGGAGTAGGCCGGTTACCGACTCGCTCTGGCTCGGCGTGGGATTGCGGATTCCGACATGTGTGTCAAGGAGTGGGCGGGGATACCACTCGCTGGTCGAAGGCGTGGAGTGCCGGATCTCCTGTTGTGGCAAGGAGTGGCCGGGGATACATGCATGGCCGGGTGGGATGGAACGCAGGTCGCAGGAATTTTTAAGATTTTAGTTTTATTCATTTGTTAGCAGATGGAATATTTACTTTGCTGGTGATCTATGCTTTCTTTTTATTTTTGCCCGGATTCTCCTGCTGTGTGGAAGAGTGTCAGGGTGGTTTACCACTCACGTGGACCGGGGTGGGATTGTGCCCAAATATTCGTCGCCTGTAGGTGTTGGCAAGGATAATGGACGGGTGTGCACTTCACTGGCGGGCGTGGATTGGCCGGTCTTCCCTCGCTGGTGTCAGAGAGTGGCCGGGATAGCAACTCGCGCTGGCGGGGTGGAGGATGTGCCACATTCTCGCCCTGGCTCGGTGGAGACAGCTCGCGGCGCGGTTATACTCAGCTGATGGGTCAGGCGGTGGATTGCCAAATCTCTCCCTGTGGTGCAGGAGTGCGCGGGTGAACTGTGGCCGGCGTGGTATATACCAAAGTCTTACCGCTGTGTGCAGGAGTGGCGGGGTTACCAGCCGAAGCCGAGGCGTGGGGTGATCGCAGGTCGCAGGATATGCTAGATTCCAGCGAGCCTTAGCGCTTCTGGAATGGCGGGTGGGAGCTAGCGAGACTGGAGTCTTCTGGACTCGTGGTCTAAGCTCGTAGATGGTTCTCGATGGGTTGATCGTTCTGTTTGGTGTGGGTGTTGTGTAGGGTGAGTTTCTCTTGCTCTGGCTTTCTACACGTCAAATGGGGATTATTGTGTAGGAAGATAGAGATTTTTTAAAGATTTTAAGTTTTGATTCGTTGTTACAGTGGGATGATTCTTTGCTGTGAGTATGTCTGTGTGTTGTTGTGTTGTTTATTTTTTGCGGTCTCCACCTGGCGGTGTTCTAGGAGTGTGGGCTGGGGTTGCACCTTCGATCTGTGGCGGGGGGTGGGGAATTGGCTGAAGATGTGGCACGTGTGGTTTCAGGATTGGCCGGGTGATACGCAGTCATTGTGCGTGTGGTGGTTGAATCGGAGAGCAGAGTCGCCGGATTTGGTAGAACAGCACGTCGAGCCTCTGCGCACGGGGGGGCGGTGGAAGGTGGGTCGAGTGTGCGGGGTGGAGAGAGTCGAGATGGGTTTCTCTGTGGGTTGTACGTCAGGTGTGTGGATATTGTGGGTAGGTATATTTTACCTTCTCTTGCTTGCTTCGCTACAGGTAGAATGGGTGATATTGTAGTGGATGTCGTAGCTTTCTCCTTCTCTGCGGTCTCTAACACGTCAAATGGGTGAGATATTGTGGGTAAATTTTCTCGCCTCTCTGCTTCTGTGCTACACGTCAAATGGTGGATATTGTGGTAGGGTAAGATTTCTCCTTTTGCGTCTCCTACACGTCAAATGGTGGTATATTGTGTAGTTAGGAGGTTTCTCCTGTCTGGTTCCTACACGTCAAATGTGGAGTATTGTGGTAGGTAGATGTATAGTTCCATCTCTGGCGTTCTCTGGTCTGGTTGCTGATGATTTCGCTGTGGAAGTATTAGAGGGTCGAAATTGTGTTGGTTGCGGTTGTTGTTGCTTCCTCTTCGCTCGCCTTGCGCATTCATTCGTGTCGTTTTTTCTTGTTGGGTTTTTAAACGTTCAAGAATTGATGATAATTTCTACCTGAATCTCGTGTTCGCCAGCTATTCCTGGAAGTGTTTAGGTTAATGTTAGTTGGTGTTTTCTCCTCTCTCTCCCTCATTCGCTGAATTTGCTATGTAGATTTCGTAAAGATGATACAGTATAATTCGCTCCTTCTCTTCGCTCCATTCATTCTGATCTTTCCTATAATATCATCATTTCTGTCATGATTAATCATTCTCTCCTCATCAAGACTTTCTCATATTGTGAAGATGAATGCAATCTCGGCGGTAACTGTGAGAGATGATGTTAAAAAAGATTATTGAAGTAATATCAGAAACGGATGAGAGATGATCTCAAAAAAAAAAAAAAAAAAAAAAAAAAAAAAAAATACATACATACATACATACAATACATCATACATACATACAATACATACATACATACATACATACATAATATCATGACATACATGACATACATGACGGCAATACGAGCGGCGCTGCGACAGACGCTGAACATATGATCGTGTCGAAAGTAGTTCGTGGTGCAGACAGCAGGAATTTTCCTTGCCGTTCGTGAGTTTTTGTTTGTTTGTTTGTTTGTTTTTTTGCCGTCAGCGACTCCCGTATTCTGCTTTTTTTGTTTGTTTGTTTGTTTTTTGCCGTCAGCGATTCCCGAATTTCTGCTTTTTTTGTTTGTTTTTTTTTTTTGTGTTTTTGCCGTCAGCGACTCCCGTATTTCAAGGGAAAGTGACTCGGTCGTACGTTCTGCGGCAAGAAAGTGCTGCACGAAGAACCCTTTCATCCCTGGCTAAAAAAAACAGAAAAACTGCAAAAATGTCAAAGTCTTTTTTTTTTTTTTTTTTTTTTTTTTTTTTTTTTTTTTTTTTAGGCATCGGTTTTTGCAGCGGCCATAAAAGGACAAATGTGAACAAAAACGTTCAGTCTCATGCTCGCTACTGGTAAGACTTATTACGCATAGCAAAGCAGTAATTTAATTAAATTAAATGTAAATTAAATTAATCTAAAGTAAATTTAAGCCTTTAAATAGGGATGCCACATGTAAAGACAGGGTATTTATTCCTCTGTCTATTAATCTAAGAAAACGCATATTATCGATAGTGATGTAGATACGTTAATTCGTATTTAGCAAGAATTAAAAGAGCTTGATAATTTACCGTTTGAGAGTGGCATAATACGAGAATCTCTTTTGTTTGTTTGCTATTTATTATTTGTTTGTTTGTTTTTTTTTATTATAAACACAGACATTGCTTACAAACCTTCCGCGAAGTGCCACACGACTTTCGCGTGAATAGAATTTTCCGGAAAAGTTTCGTTCGGCAATAATTAGGTATATTCAGTGTTGTTCTTCTCTCGTGGTTGTCGTGGTTCCTCAATTATCAAGTGGCTTCTTTTAATTCTTGCTGAACACGTATCTTATGAACATGCACGACTTCGATTAACGTTTTTCTTGGTCAAATAGACAGAGGGACGAAATACCTTGTCTTTAACGTGTGTTGGCGTGTGTTGTGTGTGGTGTGTGTGGTGTGTTGTGTGTGGTGTGGTGTGTGTGTGTGTGTGTGTGTGTGAAAGAGAGAAGAGAGAGAGAGAAGAGAGAGACAGAGAAGGAATGTGTGTGTGTGGTGTGTTGTGTGTGAGAGGAGGAGAGAGAGAGTGTGTGTGTGTGTGTGGTGTGTGTTGGTGTGTGTTTTGTGTGAGTGTGTGAATGTGTACGTGTGAGAGAGAGAGGAGAGAGAGTGGTGTGTGTCTGTGCCTGTGTCTGTGGTGCTTTGAGTGTCTGCCTGTGTATATGTGTGCGCGCAGCCTGACGCAGGCAATCTCTCTCTCTCCTCGAAAGCACAGAGAAAGGTGAGGGAGGAGGGGGGAGGGATCGTCCTAATCCCTATTTGTTTATAGCTCACGCCGTGTTTTATGAATGAACAAGTGGAAAGTCGCGGGAGAGATACACTCCAAGGAGGCGAGTCCCCCGGGGGGAGAAAATGCAGTCCCGACACCGACTGTTGGTTGCTTGGCCGATATTTTTGAATGGCAGAGAAACACCTGTCATCTAGAAGAGAGGCCCGTGGACTTTCTCTTTTAAGCGACTAAACAAACGCCGTATTTGCCAGTCCTGGTTTGTATGGCGTCCTATGTATGTAGGTGTGTGCGTGTGATGTGTGTGTGTGTTTTTGTGTGTGTGTGTGTGGTGTGTGTGTGTGTGTGTGTGTTGTGTGTGTGTGTGTATATATTATGTATGTATATTCAGGTTATAGATGATTTACACATACATATATTGTAGGTATGTGGTGTGCGTGTGTTGTGTGTGTGTTTGATGTGTGTTTGTGTGTTGTGTGTGTATTATATATGACTTGTATTTCAGTATCATATTTTACACATACAATGATATGTTACCAAGACACAATATAGTATAGGAATAGATAGATGTGATGATATATGATATAATATGTGTTGATGCATATACATAAAGTATATATATGTAATAGTAGTATATATATAGTATATAATATAGTGTAGTAGAATATTAATAAATACATATATATAATGATATGATATGATATAGATATATATATATATGTATGTATATATATATTTATAATGTATAATATATATTGCTATTAAATATAGTATTAAGTTATCATAATTATATATTATGTATTAAGTATATATATAGTAGGGATGTATATAGTATAGAAAGGCTAGTTATATAGGGATATATGTATAAATATATATCATACATACATTTATATATATGATATAACGTATTATATTTATTTACGTAATATTGATATACATATTTATACTATAAGATGACTATGTTAGTTTTATTTATAGATGAATATATATATTATTTATATATTTT
>NW_020869463.1:791789-796789 GCF_003789085.1 Penaeus vannamei
ATAATCTTGGAGCGGATCTCCTTAGTCGTTCCGGAAATTAATTACACTTGAAGTGTGAACTCTCATTTTCATATAGTTTTGTTGAAAGAATCACTAATTTCTAATTTACCAATTTCACAGTTAATTTGATAGTATTTTTCAGTCTTAATGTTTTTTTTTTTAATAAAATGATTTCATGTTCGGTAGTAATCAGCAGTTTGAAGTTATTTCACTTTGATGTGTACACCCAACCGTACTTTTTGAGTACACTACAATTCCACTCCTGAAATATGTAGTAAATTCACTGATTAAGTTAGAGATACCAACCAGATTTGATTTGTATTTAGTAATACAATATTGACGATTGTTTCTTTATGATTCAACACGCATACTCACTTTTCTCATTATGAAGTGAACCAGTTTATTTGGAGGACGAATAAAAACTGAGAGCGTGCTACCTCTTTGTTTACATTTTATAGCTTCTCCCTGCTAGGTTTGATTTAACTTCTCCCTGCTAGGTTTGATTTAACTTCTCCCTGAAAGGTCCCATTCTTTAGAAGAAAACTGATTATTTTAGAGGTCCAACTGTTATGATTGTGTCTGGTTACTAACTAAAGTGGAAAGCTGGTTTAGTTTCTATTTTTTTGCCTCATTGGTTTGTATCTATCTATTGGATAGATACTTGTTGGGGGAGCCGTGTGAAGAAATTCGGCTATTTTTGTTTTTCTTAATTTGTTTCGCTCGCCTGTATACGTGGCGAGCGAAATGCTTCGTGCGAATCCTGTAGTCGAATCCGGGTTCGCTCGGGAACCTTGGTGTGGGGTTGTGGGTACAAGGGGTCCTCACTCGACCCGACCACTGCCGTGAGGTGAGGTGCTTTCCCCGTATTATTTTTCTTTATTGGATATTTATGTTCGAGATTTGGTTTATGCAGTGCATATATATATTCTTTGACAGGCTGCAGAACCTACTGTTGCCAAGGGCCAGGCACGGAGGCTTCATTTTTAATTCTTTATCATCTTGGAAGATTATTCAAGTTCAGTGACCACTGCAGTAAATCAAGATTCCGTGGACTTTGCTGGACTGAACACTGTTATTAATCCAAATGAAAAGGAATGTGATTTTTTTTTTCTATTTATTGTTAAACTGAATGGACATTGTAAAATTATTTATTTTTCTGTGAATTTTAGTTTGTGAATAAATTGTTTATTAATGGTTCTTAATTTGTTTACTTGTATCCTCAAATTAGTAAATCTTTATGAAATAAAAGATCTTGGCATTTACAAATGACAATGTTAATAGTAATGACAATAACAATAATGATGATGAAAATAAGGATATCAATTTTAACAATGATTATGATAATGATAACGATAAAAATATATGATGATTGCTATTTAATGATACTACTGATAACATAATAGAATCATAATACTGATATATAATACTGGTAACATAATGTAATATCATGACACTAATGATAACTACTGGTAACTGGTTATGGCGTCAATAATTATACTAAAATTAGCGTCACTTACCTTTCCCATGACTTTAGAAAATCATCTGCCTGTATTTTTGTTTTTTCTTCAGGATTTGGGCAAAGGGCGCCTGTCCTCCGATTGGTGTGTTCAGATATAAACGTATTTTTTTCTGGGAGACAAAATGTTCTGTAGATTGTCAACGACTGTCATCCGATAGCATTTCTGACAATTTCTCAATTTGTATAAATGTTTCTATTATAATGGTATTTAATGGTTGGTCCTGTAAGTAACGAAAACCGTTTATTTTGCGTAAATCACTTTTTTTTTTCTTCTGTTCTACTGCATCCCACATCCACATTATACGTGCTACCCGACCTACCATTCGCCATTAATTATTTTGCTAAAAAAATACGTTCATTAATTTTGAGAAAAAGAAAATAGTATCGTATATATTAAAAGCATGAGTCAAATATTCTATTCAGTGTCTACTGTATACTGTAGCCGATGATATGAAGAATGATATGACTCACTGATAAAATGTATTGACTAAAAAATCCCACTGAACGACTAGCTAGTTGCTCCCACACTAACTGTCTTGTGCAGCGGAGCACGTGTTTTATACTCTCTCTCTTCGCGCCGCGTCCCTTGCGTCTGGCAGCCCTGTTTGTTATTGTTGCAAGAACCGTAGTGCAGTTATCGTACAGACTGCAGGTAGGTTTCATTCACGCAAAAAAATGTATATGCTTGTATATCCTACTAAGCAACAATTGCGGAACCTAACTTAAATATGTGCAAATGTTGAGATTACTAAAAACGCTAAAAGTGTATTTTTTTGGCATACGCTATATCGGGCTGATTTTGTAAGTTACGTTTTCCATATTTTAGAAAACGGATTTTTCTTTTATTCATTATCAACATTATCATCTCCAAGAGCTGAGACTTACATTAGAGTAAAAAGGAGAAAAAAACGAGAAGAACCCTATGAATGATGATAAAAATTAAGATATATAATACAATGATGTGTTATATTACGAAACTGCGATCGGGTAAAAAAAGAAAAAAAAAAAATGCAGCATTACTAAAACCATTGTCGCCAATGTCACCGCGTCCCTTCCTTGGATAATGAGCAGGAGCCGTGGAAGTAAAACGGACTTTCAACTTTCCTCATGAAGTCACGTCGCATTTGCAACATGGCAACAGCAGATAGAGGTTTTCGCAACAGACCGCTTCCGCAGGAGATGAAGAAAGGAGCTTGCAAAGGGTTTTCTTCCTGGTTTTGGCAAGATTTTCTAATGGAAAAGTGACTTCAACTGCGGTCGCTTTTGTCTTCTCTTTCTCTGTCTCTTCTGTTTTTCTCTCTCTCTCTCTCCTCACTCTCACTCTCACTCTCCTCTCTCTCTCTCTCTCTCTCTCTCTCTCCTCTCTCTCTCTCTCTCTCTCTCCCTCTCCCTCCCCTCTCCCTCTCCCTCTCTCTCCCTCTCCCTCTCCCTCTCTCCCCTCTCCCTCTCTCTCTCCCTCTCTCCTATCTATCTATTCTATCTATCTATTATATATATTTAGAACATGTAACGGTAAAGGTAACGAAAGAAAATGCAGAGTTAATCTTGCTTGCTCTCCACTTGCTTGCCTGTGCATTGATCACATGGACTTAATTAGCGGAGAAAATACATATTGTCATGATTTAGATTATCAAACACACGTAATAGGCACATGTAGCTAAAATCTGGAAAGTAAAAACCCAGTCGACAACAAATAGAGCCAACCATAATGATATACAAAAGAATGAATAACGTGTCCCATTAAATTATAGGTAAGGGAAAAAAATGTTTTGTTGATACCACGACCTAAACCATTTCTTTCTCTAGTCTCTAGCTCTCTCCAGTATTCCAGGTAACATGTCAGCGGCACATGAAACGGGATAGGGTGTATATAAACAGGAGCCGAGCGCCATGTTAGTATCTGGCTGGACTGAAGGTGTAAATTTCAGAGTGAAAGGCCGTTCAAGAAAAAAAAAAAATGTCCCAGGAATCTGAGCTACGGATGCGTAGTAGAGTGAAAACAGATGTTGGGTATTTAATCCTTTAATTGGTGATCCTTTAGGCGAAGTGGCCAAAGTAGCGATCCTTGAGTGAGAGTTGTTAGTACAGTGCTCGTGACGTAAATACAATGATGAAGGTAATTACACCACATCACGGCACTGGACGAAGTTTAACGAGGGACTGGGATGAAGGCGACAAATGATTTTATAAAATGTTTTTTCGAGTATTGAATTAATCTTGGAAGACCAGACGTAATTGCAATTCTAACTTGTAATAGTAGTTGCACTTGTTACGCTGAATCAACAAGAAATGTATCAGAACAAACTTTACTTTAGCCTCGACCATTACAGTAGCAATGACGGTAGGGGACAAACTGCCTACCTGGGTGATTCCGACCAACACGAGTCGTATACACGTCGAATCGCTATAACCACCCTCTCTACCTCCTACCATTCGCCCTTCGCGAAGAATGACGTCAGAGCGACATCACCGTTGCCCCATCTTCCTTTCCCTCGTCGTTCCTCAGCCCAAACATTCATTACGGTTAACCAGCCGGTCATTCGGTAGGCTTGGCTAGCTTCGCCGGGGAATTGGTCGCCTCGCTTCAGGGGAGAGGGAGCCGGAAGAGCGGTTGGAGAGGCGAAGAGGAGAGGGAAAGGGATAACAGGGAAAGTGAAATGGGAAAGGGGGAGGAAGAAAGGAAAAAATAAAAGGGGAGGGGGAAGAGGAAAGGGAAAGGGAAAAGGGGATGAGGAAAAGGAAAGAGGAAAGAGAAAATGAAAGGGGGAGAGAAAAGAGAGAGGAAAGGACAAGAGAAAATGGAAGAGGAAATCAAGAGAACAGGAAAATGGAAGAGGAAATCGAAAGAAAATGAAAGTGAAAGATGAAATCGAAAGAGGAAGAAAAGAGGAAAGGGAAAGGAAATGGGAAGGAGAAATAAAAAAAGAAATGGGGGAGGAAAGGGAAAGATAAAAAGAAATGGAAAGAAAAAATGGGGAGAAGGAAGAGAAAGAGAAAACGGAAAAAGAAAATGGGGGAGGAAAAGGGGAAGATAAAAAGAAAGGAAAAAGGGAATAAAAGAAAAAGAGGAGAGGCAAGGGAAAAGGTACGGCGTGCATGTCAACATCCGCAAAGCCTTGAAGCTCCCAAGCCAAGCCCTGACGTGGCTTCTTGTTTTCGAATAGCCTCTAGAACTGCTGGAATTTGTACCGAGTCGAAAGCCTATTTGCTATCGATGAATACCATACACAAGAGGTTTCCTGTATTCATTTATATTCTCTCTTATTTAGGTTGGTGTGTGGACGTGGTTTGTTGTTGATTCTCTCTCTCTCTCTTCTCTCTTATTTTCTTTCTATCTTTCCTCTGCGGAAGCTTCTAGGTTGGTTAGAATCTAGAGTGTCAGAGATGCGAGTTGTGAAGACTTTTGTGAACAGTTTGGAAATGACTTAAAAGAGGCTTATGGTTCGGTAGTTTTTTGTCACGATAGTTGTTGCAGTTTTCC
>NW_020869463.1:804289-809289 GCF_003789085.1 Penaeus vannamei
TGATAATGATAATGATCATAATAAATATAATAAGAATAATGACAGTAATTAGAACGAAATAACAACAACAGTAATAATAATAGTAATGATAACAACAACAACAGCAGTAACACTAACAACAACTGCAACAATAACAATAACAATAATAACAACAGTGATAATAAAAGTGAGTGATGGTAATGATAATGAGTGATAATAACAACAATAATAATAATTCTAGTGATAATAATAATAACAATAACAATCATATTAATAGTAATAATAATAGTAATGATAATAATAATAATAATATACAATTACAATAATGAAATGAAATATAATAATAATAATAATAATAATGATAATAATAACATAATAATAATAATAATAATAGTAATAAAAAAATAATAATGATAATAGCAACAACAATAATAAAAAACAATGATAATAATAATGTTAACAGTAATAACAATGAATGAAGTAATGATGATAAATGATGATAGTAAAAACAATAATAATAATATTGACAATATGAACAATGATAGTAATAATAGAAATAACATAATGCTATCAATTTTAATAATGATAATGGTAATAATAATAATGATGATGGTAATAATAAGGATAATGATGATGATGATGATGATGATAATGATGATGATAATAATAATAAATAATAGTAATTGCAATAACCATGACAGCAATAACAGCAATAATCATAGCAATTTCAAATATAATGGTGGAAACAACAAAATATTATTGTTGATTCTTATATCAATGACATGTGATAGAATTTTTAATTACGATAATATTAATAAAACGATGATGGCAATTTTGATGAGAATAACAAAATAGATGACTATAGTAATAATGATAATAAGGATATCGACATTAGTGACAAAGATTAAGATAAAAATGGAAACAATAGCAATAATGACGATGGTGATGATGATGATGATGATTTTGGTGGTGATGATGATGATAATCGGCGATCTGTGGCCGGAATGGAAGCTTATCTGAGGTGTATCGTGTTATTTCTGTAGTCTTATCCCTTGTTTTATATAGTATCGTGTGTGTTCTGTGTAGTTTCACCCATAAAAGCACCTTCAGTTTTCTGAAACGGCGACAGAAGTGAACCGTCGCTAGCTGATAAACATCTAGGAAGACTATGGCGACCGTTGGGTCCGTGACTGCCATTACTCTGACCTCGGGAGTGTTCAGAACAACAACTAAGTGCTCGTCTCTAAAGTCTTTACTCTCGACAGGGCGCAGCTGAACCCCCGACGCTCGGCTCCTCGCCCGCCCGCCCACAGGCGCCGCCCGTCAGGAGGTTTGGGTAGTTTTTTCTCGTTTGATTGGCTGCGCTGCGCCCTGGTCGGGGTAACTCGCTTGTGGCTAGGTCTACTTGTGCTCTAGTAACTACTTAAGCTACATGAGTGATATTTTTTGTTTGTTATTATATATGTTTTCATCTACTTGATAATTTGTGTACCTAGGAAGTATTATGAATTCTACGCTTATTTATTGCCTTAAAACAATAACCAAGGTGTCTAACCGAGTCGGGGAGCGAACTCAGGGCGGCAAACGAACGTCTGTCCGGGGACGACGGGGACGCGAAGCACATCGAGGGCGGGAAGCAGCTACTGGCGCAGGCGGAGGCGAATTCGCTTTTGTGATTCTCTTCACGAGACGCTCGGGGCCTCGTCGTCGCCGGGGCCCGACGGAGGGGCCCCCAGGGCCCGACGGAGGCTCGCCAGGTCGCCCAGGGCCCGACGGAGGCTCGCCAGGCGCCAGGGCCCGACGGAGGCTCGCCAGGTCGCCCAGGGCCCGAGGAGGCTCGCCAGGCGCCCAGGGCTCGCCAGGCCCAGGGCCGACGGAGGCTCGCCAGGCCCAGGGCCCGACGGAGGCTCGCCAGGCGCCCAGGGCCCGACGGAGGCTCGCCAGGCCGCCCAGGGCCCGACGGAGGCTCGTCGTCTTGGCAGGGTGTGTGGCGCGACGCGATAACGATTACTCACTGAGAAAAACACCGACTCGCAATAACACTGCTTGAAAAGAAGGAAGGAGCCCGAAGACGTGCGTCGCAGACCGATCATCTTCATCGCTCCGAAGACGGCTCCGGGATTCAGCTCCTGAGAGAGCGAACGCCGTCGAGATCCGTCACTTCTGCGTCTTCCACCGTTCGCGTGGTCCTGGCGGGGAACCCATCACGCTTACCGTCATTTAGTGCTTCATTTCCCTCTTCTCGCCTTGCAATTCCACCCTTATCCACGTGCCGTTATTGCTATTGTCATTTCTTCCGTGTCATTTTGCCGTTTTTATTCTTATTGCTATTGCCCACGATATTGCAAGGTGCCCGTCTCTCGTTACCCATCATAGGTATTGCACTGCGCGTACTCCTATTATTGCTAGCTTGCATCTCTTCCTAAAGCATCTATACGGCGCGACCCAGCATCCCCCCCCCCGCTGGCATCTCCCTGTGGGCTCTGTCATCAGAAAGACAGCTCCCATTGTGTATGTGTATATGTGTATATATATATATATGCATATATATGTATGTGTACACACACATACATATATATACAAATAATATATGTATAGATCTATATGCACACATACATACCTATACAGGTATACGTATATAAGTACATATATATATGTGTGTGTGTGTGTGTGTTTCTGTGTATGTTTATGTTTGTGTGTGTGTGTGTATGCACACACAGAAGTGTCCGCCAGCTGGACTACCCCTCCCCTCCTCCCTGGCGCCCCTCCCTCCCCTGGGCTCCCCGCCCCGCTCTCCGGGCGGCGACCCGCGCCCGCACGACGAAGGCCGCGCCCGAGGGAAGCCCTACCGCGCCGCCGCTACCTTCGCCGCCGGGCTTAAGTCGGGTCAGGGGCCGCTCCGAGCGCTGGGTCCGAGCGTAAACCGGCCGCAGCGTCTTTGTTTACTTTTTAACGGATCTGCCAGCGCTTCGGTCTCCGAGTCATCCGGATAAGCGGAGCGAAGAACCGGCGAGCCGATGTGGAAGAGCGATTTCTCACACCGAAGAGCGGGATAATATCGTGACTTACGATACAATGAGACTCCAGAGCAGACCGTCCGTAGGCGCGCGTCCTCCGACCTGCACTCTCCACGCAGAAGGAGCACTGCACAGGGTCCGTCTGAGCCTCTCAAAATACTGCAGGACGCATCCTTCCGCCGGTGGCCACGCGAGCCGCCCAAGCCTGCTGCGTCGCGAGCCACTGGGCGGGGGCGTGGGCGCGAGGGCGTGGGCGCGAGGAGCTCCTCCGGCGGCCCCCCCACTCGCGCCGCCTCTGGGGACTCGGGGGCGGGTCGTCGGGGCATCGCAAGTGGGCGTCTTCCTTCCCTGGCGAATATCCTTCCGGCGGCGAGGGCGATGCACGGTATGGCAATGTGAGGTAACTTGGTGCTCCTGTACTTTGTATGACGTGTCGGGGAACAGTCAAAACACACTCTTATCAACAAAAGCGTAAAGTAAACTCTCAGCAACAGATACAACAATTTGTTTCGAAGTCATAGTAATACTGATATTATGCTAAACACAGATATTCGATTTATGAAATACTTGAGTTTCTAGAAATTGTTTTGAGCACTTTCATATTATGTATGCAATGTCACGCGAAGCCTGTCCAGGAACAACATTTACCATCCCTTTCTACCTTCACGCATTTGATCTTACCCGAAAACTCCGTCAAAAGGAAAAAGTAACTCATTTTCATCGTCAGAACAAATAGTAGTTTGCTAACTGGCATGCCGTGCCAGGCGTCACTTTCCAGCCCGCTTTGGGACTATCTTCAGCTTCCAGATCTTCCGAAGATCATACGAAGAATTCTATATATACATACATACATACATGCACATTTGAACCCAAATATGCTTGTGTGTACATATATATGTTTGTGTATTCCTTTTGGTGGGTAGCTACTCCTTCATGCTTCCAGTCGATCTATCCAGCAGGTACACTCAGGACGTCTTGTGTGAACTACAGGCCTTCAAACACCTTCAGGGACTCCGTTATCACCTCGTCCTGCGAAAAAAAAGATTAGGCAAGATTAGAGAACAGAAAAGCTTGCAACGGATTATCAGTTTGCATTGCGAAGGAGAAGTTTTCTTCCCTCGCGTCTTTGGTTAGGAAAGCAAATCAAATGGATGTCTACACAAACAGATGTTCCTATCAAAATCTGTATTTGTCTCCACCTTACGTAAACAATTGACTCTATATTATGTATTCTGTATTCTGTAACATGTTCACATAATACAAAACTCCATTTCTAGATAAACACCATAATCATGACGATTGTTCAACAATACTAATAGGAAGACACTGCCACCATAGACACGCTCCACCAAACCAAACACTTAGCGCTGGGTCTGTGTATGGTCCAGCAATAGTGTGAAGCTATAGAAGTTCCTGAAACTTTTAAGAAGGTCACGGCAGATGGCAGAATAAGGGCATATGAGTGTGCTCGCTGCCGTAGCCTCGCGACAGTACTTTTTGTCACAAGATCTGTTTCTTTCCAGTGGACTGTAATTGTTATATTCTTTACAAGACAAATGGATGTTTAAAAAATGTTATACTCCATAGGCAGACACATATATCTGTGCATTTTGTATACTCATGCACACACGCATATGTATTTATGTATATATGTATAGTACATATATATATATATATATATATATATATATATATATATATATATATATATATGAATATACTTACATAATTTCGTTTACATAAAAATGCGCAGTCATCTGAAAAGTGACAGCTTCATACTTTCTGTTTGTTGTATTCGGCTGTTCCTTCTTAACTTACACACACACACACACACACACACACACACACCACACACACACATATGTCGAGATCGTATTTGATTCGACATTGAAATACTCCATCCTATTTTGGCAACTGTCGTGATACCAGTCTTAAATACATCCATTTTTGCAATCACAGAAATCAGAGTCTACCTAAAGCCACGCAGATATTTCATTTCCATAT
>NW_020869463.1:827392-834892 GCF_003789085.1 Penaeus vannamei
TTTAATTGTTCTTATATTTGCGTTTAGTAATTTTAATAGCAGAAAATAATGATAATGTCTATAATTAAATAACAGCATGGATACTGATTGTAAAAAAAAGGTTTTTTCTCACACTCAAGAAAAGATGAGGTCACAAGGTCTGCTAAGTGAGAGACATTTTTATCAAAACAATATTACATTAACTGGTGATATGTATATATATATATATATATATAATATATATATATATATATATATATATATATATATATATATATATATTATTATTATTATTATTTTTTTTTTTTTTTTTTTTTTCTTTCTTTTTCTTTTCTTTTTCTTTATATACATAATATACATATATATATATATTGCATACGTATTTTCACTATTATGGCTATGATTTATGTCTTCCCATCTTTAAAAATGACAGCAGACAGTTGTGCCAGCGCGACAGCAACGCGTGACGAACTTCCGGCAACAGCGAACGCTCCCCCCCCACCCCCACCCCTACCCCCTACACCTTCACGAGAGTTGCCAAGTCGACATTTTTTTTTCTGGCGACGGCGATCGAGAAGCGGCGCAAACCGGATCACGAATGGAAAACCGGAAAAAGACAGCGATAAAGGGGAAATAAAGTGATAAGAGAAAAAGGGGAACTAGGGGAAAGAAAGTGATAAGGAGAAAAAGGGAACTAGGGGAAATAAAAGGAATAAAAAGGGGGAACTAGAGGACACGGCGATGATAATGCGGAAGAGGAGAAAGTAGAGAACGCTGGAAAGGAACGGAGATTAAGCGATCGCAGGAACAAATAGAAAAAAAATAGAAGAAAACAGTGGTAAGAGGAAGAAAAGAATGAAAGGAGAAGGAAAAAAAAACAAAAGAAGGAAAGGAAAGGAGAAAAAGAAGCCAAAACAAGATAAACAATAAAAAAAAACTAAAGAAAACGGAGAAAGAACCAACGGAACCGACTCCGAGACGAAAAAAAAAACAACAAAAAAAACTGGCACCAAGAGAAGCGAACCATCTAGCCAACAACACACTAAAACGTGGCACTGAGCAGGCACCAGCCACTGGCACCCCGTTTTCTGAGGAGGGGGAGGGGGAAAGGCAAAGAAACGGGAGAGAAGGAGAAGAGAAAGCCCCGCAAGTGAGAGAACTACAGTCGTCTTAATTGTATTAGGGGCGACGCTGTACCGCCGACGGAGCTGCAGGCAGTTCGAGTCAGGAGGTTCGAACGGCGGCGCGGCTGCAGGGGCGGCCAGCGAGCAAGCAAGAGGAAGGAAGGAAGGAAGGGAAGGAAGGAAGAAAAGGAAGGAGAAGGAAGAGGAAAAGGGAAGGGAAGGAAGGGAAGAAGGAAGGGAAGGAAGGAGGGAAGGGAAGGGAGGGAGGGAAGGAAGGAGGAGAGGGAAGGGAAGGAAGAAGGAAGGGAAGGGAAGGGAAGGAAAGGAAAAGGGTTCGAACGGCGCGCGGCTGCAGGGGCGGCCCGAGCGAGCAAGCAAGGAGTGAAGGGAAGGAAGGAAGGGGAAGGGAAGGGAAGGAGGAGAGGGAGGGGAGGGAAGGGATGGGATTAGGAGGGGGAGGGGAGGGGGAGGGGAGGGGAGGGGAGGGGAGGAAGGAAAGAAGGAGGGAGAGGGAAAGAGGGAAAGGAAGGTGGGATGGGATGGGGAGGGAAGGAGAGGAGAGGAGAGGAGAGGGAGAGGGAGGGGGGAGCGGCGAGGGGAGGGAGGGGGAGGCGAGGGGAGGGAAGGGAAGGAAGGAAGGGAAGGGAAGGAAGGGAAGGGAAGGAGGGGAAGGGAGAGAAAGGAGGGAGGAAGAGGGAGGAAGGAAGGAAGGAAAGGAAGAAGAAGGGAGGAAGGAAGGAAGAAGGAAGGGAAAGGGAAGGAAGGGAAGGAAGGGAAGGAAGGAAGGAAGGAAGGAAAGAAAGGAGTTCGAACGGCGCGCGGCTGAAGGGCGCCGAGCAGCAAGCAAGCAAGCAAGGAGTGAAGGAAGGAAGAGAAAGGAAGGAGAGGAGGGAGAGGAGAGGGGAAGGGGAGGGGGGAAGGGAGAGGAGAGGAAGAGGAGAGGAGAGGAGAGGAGAGGAGAGGAGAGGAGAGGGAGAGGGGAGAGGAGAGGGAAGGGAGGAGGAGAGAGAGGGGGAGGGAAGGAGAGGAGAAGAGGGAGGAAGGAAGGGAAGGAGGAAAGGAGGGAAGGGAAGGCAAGAAGAGAGGGAAGAGGAAGGAGAGGGAAGAAGGGAAGGGAAGGAGAAGGGGAGGAGGAAGGGAGGAGGGAGCGGAAGGAAGGAGAGGCAGGAGGAAGAAGGGAAGAAGGGAAGGGAGGGAGGAAGGGAAGGGAAGGAGGAGGAAGGAAGGAGAGGGAAGAAGGGAGGAAAGGAAGGGAAGGGGAGGAAGGAAGGGGAAAGGGAGGAAGGGGAGGGAGGGAAGGGAAGGGAAGGGGGGAAAGGGGAAGGGAAGGGGAAGGGAGGGGGGGAAAGAGGGAAGGAAGAAGGGAGGGAAGGAAGGGAAGGAAAGGAAGGAGAGGGGAGGAGGAAGGAGGAGGGGAAGGGAGGGAAGGGAGGGGAAAAGGGAAGGAAGAGAGAAGGGAGAGAAGGAAGAAGGAAGGAAGGAGGGAAGGGGAGAGGAAGGGGAGTGAAAGAAGGAAGAGAAGGGAAGGAAGGAAGGGAAGGGAAGAGTTAAAGGGAAGGGAAAGGAAGGGAGGGAGAAGGAGAGGAAGGAGAGAGGGAGAAAAGGAAAGAGAAGAAGAGAAGAAGAAGAAGAAAAAAAAGGAAGAGAAGAAGAAAAGAAAGAAAATGAAAGAGAAGGAAAGAAAAAGGAAAAGAAAATGAAAGAGAAGGAAGGAAAGGAAAAAAAAAAGAAAGGAAAGAGAAAGAAACGCAAAAAAAAAAAAAAAAAAAAAAAGTGAGAGCGATGATGAAGTTTTGAATCTTCAGGAAGTTGAGGCCGAACAGGAGGAGACAAAACCTCTTACATGAATATTTCTTTTCTTATTATTTTCTTACGATGAGGCGCTGCTCTGCTGGAGGCCTAGTTGTAAATCTTAATAATTGGAATTAATCAGAAAGAAAAAGAAATTATAGATTATTTGATAGAGGTTAACTGGCGTTTATTGACGTATATGCCAATGTGTCACTAAATTCATTTCTATTCATTTAATTTTGTATAGTTCGATGGGTAAAACTTCCGTATAATTTTGTTAAAAGTTAGTGGAGCAATTTTGAGCAATTCTACAGATCCACCAAATCATTATAAATCAGTGATCGAAAAATACCATGCAATAATGATCCGACATAATATTGATAAAAAAAAAATCTCAGTCCAAGGTAAATAATGCTCCGACATAAGCTTATGGTTAAAAGACAATTTCTCAGTCCTAGGTAAGCGTTGGCTTGAAGCGGGACTATCCCTTTCCAGCATCGGATTCCGAGGGAAAAGATTCATCGCCATCGCTTCGTCACGGATTTCTCTCTCGCTTTTGTGTGTTGTCAAATTCCGATAAAATGTCTGGCTTTAAGAATGTTATTTTGGATTTTGATAATAAGGTTTTTAATGATAATAATAATCGTACTAATGGTGATTATGTCATGAATGATAATAATAATAAGAATCGTAGTAATGATGACAATGTTGAGACTGATAACAATAATTATCGTACTAATGATGATTAATGATGATAATTCATGGTCATGAATGATAATAATAATCGTACTAATGATGATAATACTTAATATGGTAATAATAATGACAAGGACAATTATGACAATAATACAAAAAATACAATAATAACAACAACTGAGGTTATAATGGTAATGGTAATGATGATAACCATAATGATCATGATAGTTTAAGAGAATATGTGATATAGTATAATAATGATAACATTGATAATAATAATAACAAAAATATTAATGATGATGATGGCGATGATTGGTGATGATGATAACAATAAATTGGTGACAGTGATAACAACAACAATAATAACAATAACAAAATAATGGTTACTCTGCTATCAAGAATGATGATAATCCGAGAATTATTTACAACAATAGTAATAAAAATGAAAATGATAACATTACCAGTGACAATAATACTATTAATATAAAAGCATTGTCAATAATCTTAATAACAATGATGATAATAACAATAATATTAATAAAAGCAATTACAATAACGATGAGAATAATTGGGACAATGATAATAGTAATAGTAAGGATAATAATAGTAATAATAACAATAATAATTGAATGATAATGGTAATTATAATAAGAACAAGAGAAACAATAACAATAATATGATAATAACAATGATGATAATAATTACCATCATTGATATGATAACAATAATAATGATAATAATAACAGTGATATTAATGATAATAAAAATGATAATGAAAAATAAGAAATAAAACAATTAGCGATAAGACAATAATGATACTAATAACAATAATATTAATAATAAGGGTTATTATACGGAGTGCTTATACGAATAGTATTAATGACGATAAAAAATAGAATAAATCATGTTTTCCACAAAGCTATAACAGACACGAGGCCAAGAAACCTGCGATCTGAGTGTCTGTCACTTAACCGCCACTTGATGGATATGATTATGAAAACATTTTGTTAATTCATGCTTTCATCTCTAACATAAAAATCGATGACTTCACCTTAATGCACGAAAGTCATGAGGTGGAATGCATTAAAAGGAAAATAACGATGTTCGTGTTATAGGCGAAGGTTTAAATTAACGAAACGTTTAGGAAAATAATTGTCGGACCTTTCTCTCCCTCTCTCTCTCCTCTCTCTGTCTCTCTTCTTCTCCCTCTGTCTCTCTTTCTCCCTCTATCTCTGTCTCTCTCTCTCCCTTCTATCTCTGTCTGTCTCTCTGTCTCCCTCTATCTCTCTCTCTCTGTCTCTCTCTCTTTCTCCCTCTATCTCTCTTTCTCCCTCTATCTCTCTCTCTATCTCTTCTCCCTCTATCTCTCTCTGTCTCTCTCTTTCTTCCCTCTACTCTCTCTCTTTCTCCCTCTATCTCTCTCTCTCTCTTTCTCCCTCTATCTCTCTGTCTCTCTTTCCTCTCCTCTCTCTCTGTCTCTTTTCTCCCTCTATCTCTCTCTGTCTCTCTTTCTCCCTCTATCTCTCTCTTCTCTCTTTCTCCCTCTATCTCTCTTTCTCCCTCTATCTCTCTCTGTCTCTCTTTCTCCCTCTGTCTCTCTCTACCTCTCTTTCTTTCTTTCTTTTTCCTTTGAGCGCGCTGGCCTTCGCTCGTCCTAAGAGAGGGCGTTCCGGATGTGGGCGGCCAAGGCAAGTGGGCGAGGTGAAGAAAAACAGGAATTCCACGAAGGGAACGAAGTGGCAGGGAATGTTCAAGTCTTGAGGCAACGGAATCTACATCGTGGGCAAGGTCTGTCTACCATCAGGAACCCTAATTCCTGTAACGTATACGCAAAGATGTCTGTAGAGGAACCTTTGGTGATTATCGAAATGTTGAGTTTAGTTTCTTTTCGTGTTGAGTTGTTTCTTTTGGTCTGTCATCAGTGAGGGCTTACATGTTCGCGTGAGGAACCAACAGGCGCATCCACAGACACGTAAACATTCACTAAAGATGCTGTCACACTAGCACTTTTTCCGTCAATTTTTTTACAATTTTCTGAAATTTTGTCCATTTTTGAGCGAATTGTCGATTTTCCAGTCAGACGATAATGATCGTTTCCGTCTGAAAACCTTTCCGTCAACCTTTTTTTCAGCCAAGCATACTCAAATCAAGAGTTATATTCGAGAATGTTTGTATTTAAGTTAAATAAAATTGTCAAAAAAATGACGGAAAAAGTGGTAGTGTGAAAGCACCTTAACACACACACAAAGTGCCAACATCAGAACAATTGCTGAACAAAATTGACCACGACGATGTACAGTACGCATAATTATAAGTGTGAATCTAGCAAAAACGTTATACTCTCATTCAAATCTTGGCCATAGCATTAACTTGGCTTAAGATAGTAAAAGTACGATGCATGACCAGTGTTACAGGCAAACATATGTATTATAATTATTATGTATGCATCTTCATCATAAAAAATCGTGTTATAATCATTATGCATGCATGTTCACCTCAAAAAAATCGGGGACGATAATATAATACAGAGTTCAGTCACAAGCAGTAATGTGTATCTGTATTAGCATCATTCTTGTAAGACTTAGGCCGTGTCACACTAGCACTTTTTCCGTCAAATTTTTATAAATACAAACATTCTCGAATATAGCTCTTGATTTGACTTTGCTTGGCTGAAAAAGTTGACGGAAAGGTTTTCAGACGGAAACGATCATTATCGTCTGACTGGAGAATCGACAATTCGCTCAAAAATGGAGAAAATTTCAGAAAATTTACAAAAATTGACGAAGAAAGTGCTAGTGTGACAGTACCTTCAGCTCACCCGCGTGACTAAGATCCAAGCAGAGGACCTAGGTATTCTACGGGAGGAAACAGTGTCAAGGGGGGGATACGAACAAGGTGGGGTTTGCGAAGTCACACCCAGGGCCTGATCTGAGACTGATACTGACTCATTCACACACACACACACACACACACACACACACACACACACACACACACACACACACACACACACACGGAGAGTCGAACATGTTTAAAGGTATGTTTAATGTTTATGGTTTAATAATGTTTAATGTATGGGCTGGCAAAGGGAAATGAGAGAGGGTCTAAAATAATGTAAAATGGGGAAGAAAGAAATATAAGTTAACAGATACACGGCGATAGATCAATTTTCAGGCTAAACGAAAGAAACGAAGACAACGAACAGTTAGTAGAATCAAACTAGAAACCTATCATATATTTCTTTAAGCTTATGACATGCATAGGCAAATAAGGGGAAAGGCTAGATCAGTAGCAACTCGAGGAGGTTCATGTCGTCTTATTCTATTTTGGAATAAAAAAGCACATGAGGTTTATTTTGATGACGTCACAAAAGTTACGGAAGCTTTGTGAATACGGTCGATCATTTTGATCTTCAATAAAAAAAAAAAAGATGGAAAATAATGACTTGATGTTATATTTTCACTGAACAATCATCAAATCATCAAAACAAACGCCATGATACCCTCCTCGAGTTGCTACTGATCTAGCCTTTTCCCGCAAATAAGCCTAACCTGCTAGGAGCTGGCGTCGAGGTGCTGTTAAAAGCAGAGAAGACCAGAGTTCTTCAGGAGCGCTCATCATCAGAAAGCAAAGCAACACCAGAGGACTAAAATAAACGTAAATATCTGGTCTATGAGGACGAATCAAACACCCCTAAAACCCAGAACTAAAATAAAATAAAATATCTGGTCTATGAGGACGAATCAAACACCCCTAAAACCCAGGACTAAAATAGAAGCAAATATCTGGTCTATGAGGACGAATCACACACCCCTAAAACCCAGGACTAAGATAGAAGCAAATATCTGGTCTATGAGGACGAACCAAACACCCCTAAAACCCAGGACTTAAATAAACGCAAATATCTGGT
>NW_020869463.1:842392-844892 GCF_003789085.1 Penaeus vannamei
GGAACGTGCGGTCGTAGCTGTGTTTGCGGTTGTTGAGCGTGACGAGCACGGGCGGGGGCGTCGGGTAGTCGTTCATGACCACGATGGGCCCCTGCGGCAGAGGCGAGTCGAGCACCTCGATGCTCTTCCTCCGGCCGCCCGCCGTCCGCGTCCCGTTGGAGCCCATGTACGAGGTGTAGTACGACGCTGAGTTCTGGAAGGTGATGAGAATGGACGGCCTCTCATCCTGCGCCTCGGGACTCCCGGGCTCCGGGAAGTCCGGCAGGGGGTCCACGGCCGAACTCCTGCACAGAAGGGAGCTCCGCCGGTCACTCATAGCCACGGGTCGCGGGGGTCCACGGCAGGGGCGCGGCTTCCTACGCGAAAGAGACGCTCGCTCCCGCGCCCACGATATCGGACATTTTCAACAGGAGAACGAGAATCCCACGGAGGAAATACCCCTCTTGCTTTTTTCAGATCACGCCTCGATTTCCATGCTTATCGACAACGATTCTCGGTCACCGGAGTCTTACTTATAAACTGCTGTCACTTGCAGGGGCGTCCTAGGCACCGTGCCTCCTTCACACGCCGTCTGTTGCCCTGTCGAACCACTGGCCGAGGGCGCCGACGCACGAGAGACGGACAGGCAGCGAGCTCGAGCGAGAGCGGGGCAGAACTGACGACCAGGAAGGCGTCGCACCTGGAACGCGGTCCCGCATCTCGGAATGGCGTCGTCTTCTCCTCGCAGCGATGTCTGAAGTCGCGTCTTCCGGTTCTCTCCCCCCGGTGGCAGAGGCCCGTGCCTGGCGGAGGTCCGACCGATCGCCCTCCTCCCAAAGCACGAATCTGTCGCCCCAATTGACACGAAAAATAATTCAAATCGTGCACATCTGGCGTCCGGCAACACGACGCGAGAAGACTTACATGACTTTCCGTGAAGGTAAGTGTTCGTCCTCAAAAGGTTTCGTTCACTTTTCGCTACAGCTGTTTATAAAGGATGTGTGTATACTAACAATTTCAAAAAACTGGTCGAAAACTTATTGAATAAAAAAAAAGACCAAAACAACTCTGGTACAAAATTAAAAATCACGTGTTCCTCCTCTCAGGCACATGCCACGTTTAAGCTGTTCGTTGCCTGAAGTCTAATCGAATCGGATTGACATTAAATCACTTCATATCATACTATTGATGAATATCTCAAACCAAAGGCAAAAATCGCACGAAGGAATTTCCAAATTGGCGATAACATTTCTATAGGTATTTCATAGGCATATCGTAGGCTAACACGCGCATACACACACACACAAGCACAACACAGATGCCAGATGCTTACACAACTCTGCTTCTCCTCTCCCTTTCTCTTTTACATTACATTGCATTAACTACAAAGAACCTCGTGTTAAGTGGCTGTAAAACGTTTCCAATGAAGGCCAATTTTAGAGAGAGAGAGAGAGAAGAGAGAGAGAGAAAAAAAAACAGACGGAGAAGCGTGTTGAAAAAAATCATTTGACGAACAGCAATCCATAAGATTAAGGGTTAAAACACAGGCGAAGGAAAGACCCTCTCACATTACACCAAGAAAGCCACAGATTCCATAATCCCGCGCCACGCTGCAAGTGCCTTCTTATACCCTAAGTAAGAGCGAGTCCATCCCTGCTTACGTTGTCTCTCCGCCGGGGCTTTGGCCAGCTCAAATCTGGCTTTGGCGCGAGCTCGACGAGTCTCCTTGCTGGGTTGGGACCTGCGAACGCCTAAGCCCCGTCGGTCCCGCTTGCCTTGCCGGACAAAGGTCGTCAGAAATCGCAAATTCTGACATCCCAGACGCGAGAGATCTAATTCAACATGTCTGATGATTTCCCAATACTGTATTGTATTTTTTTCTTTTTTTTTTTGTATTTTCTTTTGTATTGTATTGTATTTTATTTGTATTGTAGTTTCTTCAGCCTTTATTCCGACGGGCAGGAAGGTTCCGGGACAACTGGGACCGGTTCCTACGAGATTAATTCTAGCCCAAGACGACGTCAGCAGAGACGGCGGAGCTTTGTGTCAGTGATCCACGTTGAACAAAGAGGAAAGAGGCTAAGCCCGAAATGCGGGAGGTGATAGGGCTCTTGGGGAGGAAAGGAAGAACGCGAGTTTCTTGTAAGACTTCCCTACAACGTATCTCCGTAGGTCACGGTCTCAACGGCCTTCATCCGAGGCGTAAGCTTTCGTAAGCGACGAAGAAGGATCATCAGTACCACAAAGTCTCTAATTCCATTTATAAATAAGGTTCTGGTTACCCTAAGCCCTCTCCGTGGCACCACATCCCATTTCCCTTCGTCTGGAAAGCGAGTAAATTCGTTGATCGGAAAATAGTTTTTCTCTCTCACACAATCACTTTATATCTCTCTTTATAAGTAGTAAGTATATGCCTCTATCTTTGGAATGAAAAAAAAAAATAACAAAAAATACCCTCAGCACCGAGGCATTCCCCGAGCTCCTTCGACCAGCACAGATTAGCTACCCGTTGCATAAGCGA
>NW_020869463.1:847529-850029 GCF_003789085.1 Penaeus vannamei
CGCGCGAGAAGGGCGCGAGACGGGTGAAATAAACGTAAATATCTGGGTCTAAGAGGACCTATTATCGGTATTATTATGCAGATTATGATGATGATTATTATTATTATGCAGACTATTATGCAGATGGCTGGTCTATGAGGACGAATCAAACATCCCTAAAACGCAGGACTAAAATAGACCGAAAAATATCTGGTCGTTAGGACTTTTATGGGTATTATTATGCAGATTATTATGATTATTTTATTATTATGCGACATTATGCAGAATCCTGCTATTGAGGACGAATCAAACACCCTAAAACCCAGGACTAGAATAGAAGCAAAATCGGGTCTAATAGGCACTATTATGGTATTATTATGCTTATTATTATAATGATTATTATTATATCTGCGACTATTATGCAGATGCCTGGTCTATGAGGACGAACCAAACACCCCTAAAACCCAGGACTAAAATAGAAGCAAATAGCTAGTCTTTTAGGACGTATAAAACACCCCTAAAACCCACCCAGAAAGCGCATCCATTGGCCTACAGGAATTCGGTCTGAACAAGTGGAAAACTCACAATTTACCGAGCCACATAGAGCTCACGTCAGCATAACCAAGAAATAGTAATCCCTAATGCAGTACTGGTTAACCCAAACGTACTTCACTAATACGTTAATCGACAAAATAGACAAAATAGATACAATAATCACTGAAATTAGTGCGTGGGAGTTATGGCGTATTTCCTAAACGTTACAGCTGTGTGCATCTAATAAGGTCTGAATCACTGAAATTAGTGAAATTAGGGCCGCCCAGAGCTCACGTCAGCATAACCAGGAAATAGTAATCCCTAATGCAGTACTGGTTAACCCAAACGTACTTCAACTAATACGTTAATCGACAAAATAGACACTATAGATACAATAATCATTGAAATTGTTGCGTGGGGATATAGCGTGTTTCCTAAACGTTACAGCTGTGTGCATCTAATAAGGTCTGAGTCACTGAAATTAGTGAAATTAGGGCCGCGCAGAGCTCACGTCAGCATAACCAGGAAATAGTAAACCCTAATGCAGTACTGGTTAACCCAAACGTACTTCACTAATTCGTTAATCGACAAAATAGACAAAATAGATACAATAATTACTGAAATTAGTGCGTGGGGATATGGCGTATTTCCTAAACGTTACAGCTGTGTGCATCTAATAAGGTCTTTACGATTGTCATGATAATTGCAGTGATTCGAAAATTAAAAGGTTCGATCATGAATACGCACTGGTTCATCTGCGAGGCTGTAATCACAAGCTAAGTTTGTTTATAGTTAACATTAATTATCAATATCTAATTTAATTATACATCGATAATCAAACAACGATGAGATATAGAAATAAAGCAGTCGCCCCCCCCCCCAGCTTTCGCTCCATAACCCGGCCTCGCTATTGTGAACACTCCTTTATTTTCATTTTGGTCGGGGCGCTAAGCTGTGTACGTGTGTGTGTGTGTGTGCGTGTGTGGTGTGTGTGTGTGTGTGTGTGTGTGTGTGTGTGTGGTGTGTGTGTGTGTGTGTGTGTGTGTGTGTGTGTGTGTGTGGTCGTGTGTGGCGTGCGTGTGTGTGTGTGTGTGTGTGTGTGTGTGTGTGTGTGTCTGTGTGCGTGTGTGTGTGTGTGTGTGTGCTGTGTGCGTGTGTGCGTGTGTGTGTGTGTGTGTGTGTGTGGTGTGTGTGTGTGTGTGTGTGTGTGTGTGCTGTGTGTGTGTGTGTGTGGTGTGTGTGTGTGTGTGTGTGTGTGTGGTGTGGTGAAGGAGTGAGTGAGTGTGTGTGAGTGTGTGTGTGTGTGTGTGTTGTGTGTGTTGTGTGTCGTGTGTGTGTGTGTTGTGTGTTGGTGTGTGTTGTGTGGTGTGTGTGTGTGTGTGTGTGTGTGTGTGTGTGTGTGTGTGTGTGTGTGTGTGTTTGTGTGTGTGTGTGTTGTGTGAATGTGATGAGTGAGTGTGTGTGTATGTGTGTGTGGATTTGTGTGTGTGTGTGGTGTGTGGGTGTGTGGTGTGTGTGTGGTGTGTGTGTGGTGTGTGAATGAGTGAGTGAGTGAGTGTTGAGTGTTGTGAATGAGTGATCGAGCGAGTGGTGTGAGTGAGTGAGTGAGTGAGTGAGTGAGTGTGAGTGAGTGAAGAGTGAGTGTGTGGTGAAAGTGTGTGTGTGAGAGTAAGTGAGTGAGTAAATGAGTGAGTGGAGTGAGCGAGTGAGTGATGAGTGAGTGAGTGAGTGAGTGAGTGAGTGAAGTGAGTGGTGTGGTGTGTGTGTGTGTGTGTGTGTGTGTGTGTTGTGTGTGTGAAAGTGAGTGAGTGAGTGAGAGAGTGAGTGGTGGTGTGGTGAGTGTGTGTGTTGAGAGGGTAAGTGGATGTGAGTAAATTGAGTGAGTGAAGTGAGCGAGTGAGTGAGTGAGTGGTGAGTGAGTGGTGAGTGGAGTGTGTGAGTGTGTGTGTGAGTGAGTGAGTGAGTGGAGCGTGTGTCGTGTGTGTGT
>NW_020869463.1:857529-862529 GCF_003789085.1 Penaeus vannamei
CAAAATTAAAAATCACGTGTTCCTCCTCTCAGGCACATGCCACGTTTAAGCTGTTCGTGCCTGAAGTCTAATCGAATCGGATTGACATTAAATCGTTCATATCATACTATTGATGAATATCTCAAACCAAAGGCAAAAATCGCACGAAGGAATTTCCAAATTGGCGATAACATTTCTATAGGTATTTCATAGGCATATCGTAGGCTAACACGCGCATACACACACACACAAGCACACACACACAGATGCCAGATGCTTACACAACTCTGCTTCTCCTCTCCCTTTCTCTTTTACATTACATTGCATTAACTACAAAGAACCTCGTGTTAAGTGGCTGTAAACATTTCCGATGAAGGCCAATTTTAGAGAGAGAGAGAGAGAGAGAGAGAGCAGACGGAGAAGCGTGTTTGAAAAAAATCATTTGACGAACAGCAATCCATAAGATTAAGGGTAAAACAGGCGAAGGAAGACCCTCTCACATTACACCAAGAAAGCCACAGATTCTATAATCCCGCGCCGCTGCAAGTGCCTTCTTATACCCTAAGTAAGAGCGAGTCCATCCCTGCTTACGTTGTCTCTCCGCCGGGGCTTTGGCCAGCTCAAATCTGGCTTTGGCGCGAGCTCGACGAGTCTCCTTGCTGGGTTGGGACCTGCGAACGCCTAAGCCCCGTAGGTCCCGCTTGCCTTGCTGGACAAAGGTCGTCAGAAATCGCAAATTCTGACATCCCAGACGCGAGAGATCTAATTCAACATGTCTGATGATTTCCCAATACTGTATTGTATTTTTTTCTTTTTTTTTATTGTATTGTATTTTATTTGTATTGTAGTTTCTTCAGCCTTTATTCCGACGGGCAGGAAGGTTCCGGGACAACTGGGACCGGTTCCTACGAGATTAATTCTAGCCCAAGACGACGTCAGCAGAGACGGCGGAGCTTTGTGTCAGTGATCCACGTTGAACAAAGAGGAAAGAGGCTAAGCCCGAAATGCGGGAGGTGATAGGGCTCTTGGGGAGGAAAGGAAGAACGCAGAGTTTCTTGTAAGACTTCCCCTACAACGTATCTTCGTAGGTCACGGTCTCAACGGCCTTCATCCGAGGCGTAAGCTTTCGTAAGCGACGAAGAAGGATCATCAGTACCACAAAGTCTCTAATTCCATTTATAAATAAGGTTCTGGTTACCCTAAGCCCTCTCCGTGGCACCACATCCCATTTCCCTTCGTCTGGAAAGCGAGTAAATTCGTTGATCGGAAAATAGTTTTTCTCTCTCACACAATCACTTTTATATCTCTCTTTATAAGTAGAAGTATATGCCCTCTATCTTTGGAGTGAAGTAAAAAAAAATCACAAAAATACCCTCAGCGCCGAGGCATTCCCCGAGCTCCTTCGACCAGCACAGATTAGCTACCCCGTTGCATAAGCGAACTCTGGTGTCACGAACCATTTTTTTTTCCCCTTCGTGTCTGCTCGCGCTTGGCCAGTGGAGCGGCGACGGCGATGCTGGACACGGCGCTTCAGGGGACGAATAAGTGTGCCTGGGAAGCCCCACGCCTTCCCGATCAGCGGCACCGGTGCAAATCCGTCGCCATTCTTGAGATTCCTCCTCATTCAGCCTCGGGCGTTGTGTAATCGAGTCACATGGGCGTGAGTCTGTTCGCAAGCGCCCGTATATATATGTGTGTGTGTGTGTGTGTGTGTGTGTGTGTGTGTGTGTGTGTGTGTGTGTGTGTGATGGTGTGTTGTGTGAATGTGAGTGTGTGAATGTGTGTGTGTGTGTGTGTGTGAATGTGAGTGTGTGTGTGTGTGTGTGTTGTGTGTGTGTGTGTGTGTGTCGCCCGAGCACCTCCCTCTTCCACTGATCTAAGTCGGAGCAAATTTCGGCGTCGCGGCCACCAAACCTTCCCCTCGCCTCCTGTGCCCTCACGAGTCCTCCTTGAGTGCAAAAAGGACTTTCCTTGGACTTTCCCCGCTTCGTTCCCGCCGGCTGTGCCATCCGCCCCTGCTTTTTGCCCCTGTATCCGTCTCTCTATACTATACCTATGCGCGTCCAGGACATCTAATCTCTAGACTTAGACCTACCTTCCCCTAAACGTTTGTAGAGTTTCCCGCCTCCCCCTCCCTCTCCCCCCTCTCCCCCCCCCCCTCGTCTTAACAGGTTTTCCAAGGTATTTTGTTTCCGCTGGAAGCAAACTCTTCCCCTCGTCTGACCTTTCTTCTTCAACTTCCAGACCAGACCTTTCCTTCAACTCCTTTCCATAATAAATAATAAATAATATTAGATATTATTATTCTCATTATTCTCTGTATCGGAATAATAGATAATATATAATAGATAATAATAAAAAGCTGTGTGGATTCCAGTCCCACTCGACGACTGTAGTTTCTTAGACCGACAGACTGCAAGGCGAGGCGAGACCTACCTGCATGCAAGACTGCAGGAACTCGTCGATCGTGACGACGCCGTCGCCGTTGAGGTCGAGCTTCTTGAAAAGCCGCTCGACGTGCTCCCTCGTCTGCTTGTCCTCGACCTGCCGGGGAAGGACATCCTGAGTGCCGGTCAAGCCTTAGAAATGCTGATGAAAATGGACAGGGTCAAGGAAGTCGGGAAACCCACTTTATCAGTAGAAGAGCATGGAAGTGTTTATGGAACGCGGGCACGAGCATACAGACGCAAACATATAATCACACACCTAGCTATCTATCTCTCTATCCTTCGATCTATCCGGCTGTCTATCCATACCTCAGTCACTGGTTTCATATATATATCACTATTATATCACTACATGTATCTATATGTAAATCTATGTATATCTTCACAATACAAGAGATGTAAATAGATCTCTTGTATTTGAAGATATTCATTTTCATTCATACATTTTCTACATTTGTCACAATGAATGCGGTTCATCCTCTATATCTATACTATCTATATCACAGAAACTATATTCATATTTACATGTGTCTGTGTATATCTAAATCAATATGTTTACTATTTATTCATCTACCTATATCTATCAAACTATATATAAATATATACAATGTTGCATATAGTTGACTATGCATATAACAGTATACATACACATTATACACACATATATTATATATATATATATATATATATATATATATGTATATATATATATGTACATGTATTATAATATGTATACTATATGTATATATATATTATATATTATACTAATATATATATTTATATATATAATAATATATATATATATATGCAGAGTCAACATTTACATTACGCATATACATGCATAAATATATATATATATATATAATAACAATAAATAAATAATAATACATATGAACTGATAAAGACCTATACCACTAAATATTATATATATATATATATGTATATGTATATATATGTATACCTATATGTATTATATATAAATATACCTATAAAATATATATATATATATATATATATATATATATATAATATATATATATATGCAGAGATCCATACACATAAATATATACCATATATGTATATGTATATATACCTTTATATTCAATATATATATACATATATATATATATGCACAATATATATATATATATATATATATATATATATATATATGTATATAACAACATGTTGCATATCATATGTATATATATTTGTGGAAAGCGTATGATATTGAGAACGAAATATCTTCACAACACAAGAGATGTATTTAACCGGTTTCTGACGAAGATTATAATCCGAAAACCGGTTAAATACATCTCTTGCGCGCCAGGTCGTGTTGTGTTGCTGAGATATTCAGTTCTCATCATTACCTTCACATTTATTCAACATGATCGGTTCATGATATATATATACCACATGTATTATTGTGATGTGTCAGTGCGTTGACATCGCGATATAAGTGATGCATATATATATATAATATATATATATAATATATATATATATTATATATAATATATAAATTCTATATTATATTATATTGTATGTTATATATATACGTAGTTGTGATTGTGTGTATACATATACAACATACATACAATACATACATACATAATATATATATAACACAACAACACACACACAACCCACAAACACACACACACACACACAACACACACACCCACACACATCACAACTATATATATATATACCACATACATACATATATATATATATATATATAATATATATGTGTGTGTTGTGATGTGTGTGTGTGTGTGTTATGCTGTGGATGGTGTGTGTATGTGTGTGTCGTGTGTGACTGTGTGTGTGTTGTGTGTGTGTGTGTGTGTGTGTGTGTGTGTGTGTGTGTGTATACAAATATATACATATGTATATATATATAATGTGTGTATACATTTATATATACATGCATATATAGTATATATATATATTTTACATATATATTACACGCATTTACATACTATATATATATATATGATAATATACATATATGTATAATATACAACATAATACATAACAGTATATATGATATAATATACATATACATATATATATATATATATAATATATATAATATATATATATATATATATATATTATATATAATAAAGACTTGGAGAAACTATTAGGTGAACTTTTTCCACAAATGCTTCGATGTCGTCCTTCTTCGTCAATAGGCGCTACTGAGTACAGCCCTTAAGAGGCGGATAACCTGGAATACAGCTTAATTTCCATAATTAAAGAACAGATCTACACGAAACTATACGCAATTACACGGGGAAATACGGTAAAAGCGCACCTTAACGAGCGAATTGGGTTGTAACGGCCGCGGGATTACACTGTCGAGTCGTTCGGTTGTTGGGAAAGGGCTGAGCTCTGGTTTCAACTTACGGGCGTGAAGAGGTCTATGGCAGTGGGTCCCCACTTCCATTTCGTGACCCCGAGCAATATAATATAATCTAATGGCCCCCAGTGTCCAGTGTCAGACTTTCAGATTCACTTATTACTAGTACGAATAGGGCAAAGGAGCCAGTAGCCATAGATCGCTAT
>NW_020869463.1:877529-879508 GCF_003789085.1 Penaeus vannamei
GTAAAGAAAGTAAACATTACAGATGTACTAGAAAGTATTTCTTCGAGCGAAAGAATTTGACAAAACGACTTTTTTTTCCGTTTTAGAAAAGCGAAATTCTTGATTCCTTGCGAGGGCCATCGGGGACTGGAGGGGCCAAAGCCTTCCCTCTTTCAGGCTGAACAAACACACTTCCCGGAAGGCGGTAGACTGCGCTAGACGACAGACGGCGAAGCAAAAGGATCTGCAGCTTCAGGAGGAAATGGTGACAGGAAAGGGAAGTGATGATGACGGCAGTGATGATGATGATGATGACAATATCAACATATAACATGATAACAACACCGTAACAACAACATCGACAGCAACAACAGCTATAAAAAAACAGTAGTAGCAACAAAAACTATAGAAATGATAATGATAAGATCAATAATAATGATGCTAAAACGACAATAAATGTAATGATGACAGTAATAATAATAATGGTAATAAAATTAACAATCATAATAACGATATATAACAATAATCATAATAATGATAGTAATGATATAGTAATAATAATAAGATAATGATAGCAGCATTAATGATATCAGAATGATAATAGCAATTATGATAATAGTAATAGTGATAAGAAAATGACTATCAGATGATAAAACATTGATAATGAGAATATAACAATGATAATGATAATAAGGATAATGACAATAACAGGGATCATGAAAACGATAATAATAAATAATAATAATAATTGAAACAACAACAACAACAGTGGCAATAACAATAATACAGATTATGATTATTTCTAAAGGAACAACAACAACAAAAAACGGTAAAAACAATATTCTCTGCAATAACTACCGTAATAATGAAATATCTTGAATAACAGATACGAATATTAAATACATGATTGCCATCTTGCTTATCAACATTATTATTAATCCTGTTATCGTTGTCATTACGGTCAGTCATCATTACTGTAATTAATAGCATAATAATTATCAATTTTACCGCTGTCATATTACTTATTTTCGTCTTTATCAATATTTAGAATCATCGGCATCATTATTATTGCTGCTGTTATTATCAACTATTAATAGCAACATTGCTATCATGAACATTGCAACTCTCATTCCTATTATTATTATTGGCTTGACACAAAAACAATGTCACCACACTCGTTATCATTATCATTTTCATAATCATTGTTATAATTACTATCATTACCATCATACTTCTGACAGGAATAACAAGAACATATAGTTGTAACAACATTGATTTATAAGTAACAAAAGGCATGACATTTCTACACACCTTTCATCACCCTAGACCATTTAGAGATTTCATTCCATACATATATTAAATATATATATAAAAAAATCCTTTATTCATATCAAAATCTCCTTCTTTATCGACTACCAATGACCTAATATGGATATCCACGCGTGCTAGGTTTTTTGTGTCATGGTTTGGCAGTCACGAGCGACCCTGTCATGAAATCCGACGGGTTTCTGTGCTTCGCCCCCCCCCCCCCCCCCTGCTTAAGCCAATTTCCCTCTCGGATTATGACTATTTCTAAAGGAACAACAACAACAACAAAAACTGTAAAAACAGCATTCACTGCATTAACTAAGTTAACTAAGGATCTCAGGCGCTGTTGTAGTTCCATAAGTGCTACTCGAGTCCATGGCGAGCAGGAATTTTCTATGCGGCGTATTTCCGTAAGCTTACAACCCCCCCCCCTCCCTGCAGGTCCAGACCGCACTCTTCCTTTTTTCTTTTCCTCCTCCTTCCTCCTTCTCTCTTCTTCACCCCTTCCTCTTCCTTTTCTTCCTCCTCCTCCTTCTCCTTCTCCTACTTCTTCATCTTCTCCCCTTCCTCCTCTTTTTCCTCCTTCTCTTCCTTTTCCTCCTCCTCCTCCTTCTCCTACTTCTTCATCTTCTCCCTTTTCCTCTTCTTCCTTCTTTCCTCCTTCTGCTACTTCTTCATCTTCTCCCCTTCCT
>NW_020869463.1:879608-882108 GCF_003789085.1 Penaeus vannamei
AGATAGAGACAGAGCTTGAGAAATGAGAAATTTAGATTTGATGGAAGCGGATTCAGAATAGAGAGAGACAGCCAGAGAGGAGAGAGAGAGACACGCGAGAGAGAAAGAGACGATGGATGAGAAAAGAGAGAGAGACAGATGACGCGAATACGGCGAGAGAGAGATGAGGAGAGACGAAGAGAAGACCAGCTGATGAAGAGAGAGAGAGACAGAGATAAATAGATATGAATCAGAAGATAGAAATAAACTGATCTGTATAGATTAATTATACAGGAGAGCAAGGAGTGGGAGAGAGCGATCTCTATCTCGTCTGGAGACCGAGAAAGATGAGTGTGAAGATACGATGATGCCGAGCGAGAGGGGACAGAGAGTGAAGAGGCAGAGAGCGAGAGAATAGAGTGAGAGCGAAGGAAACCTGAGAGCCGAGAGAGCCAGAGATCGACAATGTAACAGACGCGATAGATGATCGACAATGAGAGCGCGCGCTGCGGCGCGAGAGAGAGAGAGAGGAGAGAGAGCAGAAGAGAGGGAGAGAGAGAGAGACGATCTCGGGGATGAGACGAGAGAGGAGAGAGCGACGAGACGAAGAAGGGATAGGAGCAGTGAGAGAGAGAGACGACGAGAGATAGAGAGAAAGGAAAGAAAGAAGAGAGGAGGAGGAGAGAGAGAGATGAGAGAGAGAAAGAAAGAAGAGGAGAAAGAAGAGGAGAAAGAGAGAGAAAGAGAGGAGAGATGAGGAGACGAGAGAGCAGAGAGAGAGGAGAGAGGAGGAGACGAGAATAGAGAGCGAGAGGAGAGAGAGACGAGAGAGAGAGAGTAGCAAAGAGAGAGAGGAGAGAAAGAGAGTGGGAGAGAGAGAGAGAGAGAGAGACGAGATGAGAGAGAGAGAGAGAGAGAGAGAGAGAGAGAGAAGAGCTGAGAGAGAGAGAGAGACGAGAGAGAGATGAGAGAGAGAGAGAGAGAGAGAGAGAGAGAGAGAGAGAGAGAGAGAGAGAGAGAGGGAAAGAGAGGGGAAAGAGAAGAGAGAGAAAGAGAGAGAAAAGAAAGAGAAGCGAGAGAGAACGAGAGAGCGAGAGAGAACGAGAGAGCGAAAGCGAAAACGAGAGCAGAGATGAGAACGATAGAGCGAGAGAGAGAGAGCAAAGAGAGAGAGAGATAGATAGATAGATAGCAAGAGCGATAGAGGGCGCGAGAGAGAGAGAGAGCGAGCGAGAGATCGACAATGAGAGCGAGAGCGAGAGAGCGAGAGCGAAACGAGAAAGACAGCAAGAGTGAGAGCGAGAGTGAAAACGAGAGAGAGAGAGAGAGAGAGCCGAGATGAGAGCGAGAGAGCGAGAGAGAGAGCAGGCTGAAAAGCTTTATCGTCCATCATTTTTGTCATGGGAGAAATAGAGTTTTAACCTCCATAGGCTTGAGTATTAAAGATGAAATATCGGAGCAGATTGGCCCGTCGGCCGCAGCCAGAGCGAGAGAGGAGCTCGTCCTCGAAGTTCGGCGAGAGGGAGAGAGTCGGCGGGAGACCATACTTGAGGAGGAGGTCGTCCTTGAAACTTCGGCGAGAGAGAGAGGGGACGGCGGGAAGCCATACTTGAGAGAGAGGTCGGCCTCGAAGAATCGGCGAGAGAGAGAAAGGGACGGCGGGAGATCCATACTTGAGGAGATGGAGGTCGTCCTCGAAGTTCGGCGAGAGAGAAAGGGACGGCGGGAAACCACAGCGGAGAGGTGGCGAGTGTCGTTTCGTAGTTGAAGGAGGAATTCTCTATTGCGAAATGGCCAGGCAAGACGTTAAAAGAAGAAAAATGGGAAAGAAAGAGCACACGCACACAGATATATACTTCAAGAAAACACGCGCACATGACACACACACACACACACACATACGCACTCTATTTCTCTTTCTCTCTCTCTCTCTTCATTCACTCTCTTCTCTATAACTGTCTATCTGTTTCTCGTACATGTATATATATATATGTATAGATATAGGTATATATATATATATATATATATATATATATATATATATATATATATATATATATATATACATATATATATATATATATATATATATACACACACACACCACACACACACACACATCCTCACATCTATGCCCATGTACACAGAACAGCGGAGAGCGAGGTAAAGAGTGCAAGAGGGTCACACGGCGAGTGGTCACCCTCCGAGCGACTGTTCGAGGACCAACCGTACGGGTTAGAGGAGTGAGTCGCGTGCGTGGGAAGAGCACACAAGAGTCAGCAAGAAGAGTCACACCAGACCCCACCTCGAGGCCGGACGGGACTCGGTTGGAGAACCAGAGCGAGAGACGTCTCGAGGGCGTCAGGCGAAGGGGAGGGCAGAGGGGGGGGGGGGGAGTCGAGAGTGTGAGTGGCGCGGCGAGTCGAGAGTGTGAGTTGAGTTGACAGGCGGCGGGCGAGTCGAGAGTGTGAGTTTGACAGGCGGGCGGGCGAGTCGAGAGGTGAGTTGACAGGCGGGCGGG
>NW_020869463.1:884608-894608 GCF_003789085.1 Penaeus vannamei
AGAGAGAGACTGATAAATCTAGAACTCGTAAGGGGGGGGGGGGTAGGACGGGGGTGTTAGGAGGACGGGGGAGGGGGGGGGGGTGTTAGGAGGACGGGGGGGGAGGAGGACGGGGGTGTGGGTAGGAGGACGGGGGTGGGGTTAGGAGGAGGGGGGGGGGGAGGGGGGTGGGGGTAGGAGGACGGGGGTGGGGTTAGGAGGAGGTGGGGGTTAGGAGGACGGGGGGGGGGGAGGAAGAGGGGAAAATAGGACGACGTTTGGAAGGATGAATGGCGGGGGAGGCGGGGGTGGGGGGTGGGGTGGGGGGGAGAAAGGTCGAGAGATTAGGGAAAGAAGTAAAGGGAGGAAGGAGGAAGGGAGGGAAGGGATAAGTATACGTATATACATACATTCACATACAGACATATATACATACATACACATACAGACATATATAAATACGTACACATACAGACATATACATATATATATATACACATACAGGTACATACACATACAGACATATATACATACACATACAAACATATATACATATACATACATATACATAGACATATATATACATACAGACATACAAATATACATACAGACATATACAAATATACATACACATACAGACATATATACATATACATACAGACATATGTACGTACATACAAAAAGAGACACAGAGAGGTAGACAAACAAATAGATACGAAGAGGAAGGCGAAGCACAGAGCAGAGCAGATCGTCGAGGCGCCACTGGGATATTCTCCGGTACAGGAAGAATTCCGAGACAAAAAGAGAGAGAAAGAAGAGAGAAAGAGAAAGAAAGACAAAGAAAACATCCGAATATAGGCGAGACGAGTTCTTTGGAAAGGCGGAGGAAGTGGGAATGACTGGAATGAGAGGCAGCCAGAACGGATTCCTGGTCTTCGGTCCGTTCTGGTCTTCGGTCCGTCGGGTCGGTGGCGGCAAACGACCAGTTGAGGCGAATGAGAGCATTTTGCGCGCGAGGAAGGAGAGCCACGAAACCAACTGGATAATCGATCATCAAAATCGAGACACGAATCCCCCGACCTCTTAAGAACCTCTACGCATAATTCACTAGCCTCGACTTGAGCTTAAAGACATTTTGGGCTTTACGATAAACACATATGGTATTGTTCGTTGTCATATCTACAGGGTTGAAGGCAGCCGAGCCAGGCCATATCTGGAATTGTGATAAAAGCGCCCTCTGCCGTGAAATGAATTCTAACGAAGAAATATACTGCACGACATAATATTTTACAAACCTTTTGGGGGGGAAGAAGGAACAAAAATGATTGCAGGTATTTAATTCACGATATTTCTTGCCGAGATTCTTAAAGTGGGGGACTAAATCTGCCGCGTCTCATAAATCTGCCGAGGAGGAGAATGAGATCCGACCCTTAGCGTAGCAAGGACGATCCCCAAAACGGCTGCCATGAGGTCCAAACTCCTCATCTTCACGTGGAAAATTTCAGTGCCTACCAGGACTAAACCGCACAGCTCCTCTTCACGGATCGACGCGCCCTCTGTGCCTGGCAGCGGGTCGGCCGGACCAAGCAGACTGCGAACGCGTTGGGAAGTCTCAGGAAAATATACTAAATACCGGTCTCACGCTAGACGAGATCCACATTTTGAGCTAATCCAGGTACCGAATCCTTGCGAGAGAACCTCCCGTTGACCGAACAAGTTCAGCTCTCGAACAGGACGTCCCACGGGAAAATAAGGAAAAGTAACATGAAAACGACTGGGCATTAAGACGGAGATTGTTTTTTCTTTTTTACAATTGACTATGTAGTTGCAAATAGACCAGTATAACCCCTGACATTTGAAACTAATCAGATGATATTTTCAGGTGCCTTCGCAGCACTATATTATAATGAAAACATTCCCTTGGGGAGGTTCAGATTTAAAGCACGCTAACTCGGGTGTCATTAAACAAGTACTGCATAGTACCCATGGAATATTTGCGAAAGAAAAAGAAAAAAAAAACACCCCACTTACTGAGTAATCTTATGCAAATATCATCCACAATCGGGATAATTACTTTGTTCCTGAACGATTAAGCTGATTGCAAACAAACACAGAACACTACTATAAAGCATAATGAATATGAATAAAGTCCCGCCGCAGTCAGTATGTTGCCTGAGCCTCATTTTCAGCAAAGAAAGACATCGTGCTCGGCGACCTTTTCCCTCTAACCGCAGGACTGACAAAACGCTTTCGCAATAAATCTAAATCACTTTCATAATCAAAGAGAGCATCCTTATGTGCCTGCCGCGTCTCTTGACAGTCCGTGATGAGTCGGGCTGCCTGATGTGCCTCTACCCGAAAGGCTTTGTAAATATTATGACTGTACTCTCATTAGCAGCTCTTTGTCGTGACTAATGTGTTTGTCTTATGAATTATAATCTGAACAAACTTCCCTCTCATAATGTGATAACACTTCGTCGAAAAAGAGATAGTTAACTGCCTTGTTATCCCTCTAACGACTCGCACATCAAACTGCCGGTAATTAGACTATACCAACGGTTACAGAGAATAATATTATCATCAGCTGGGCACACACACACAAGAAACATATGACTCAATTCGTCTCATAATTAATTTCTTTCTGTTTTACTGAAAGATAAATGCAAATTTTATATATTTATCATTTATCTCGTGTGTTGAGGCCATTGCACTGCTTTTAGTAATATAGATATTGATGGCGATCATGAGTGATGATAATGATGATGACAACTACAACAAAGTAAAAACAACAATAATAATGACTGCAATATTAGTAGCAACAATAACAATGATAATGATAATGTTAAAAATCATGATAATTATCAAAATAATGATACTATTACTAATATCACTATTTCTACTATCCCCGCTATTGCTGCTGCTACTTATACTAACCGATGTAATAGCAGTAACAATAGTAATGATGATGTTGATGTTGTTTTGTTGTTGTTGTTGATGATGATGATGATGATGATGATGATGATGATGATGATGATGATGATGATGATGATGATGATGATGATGATGATGACGAGACGATACAAAGATGAAGATGATAATGATACTACTATGACTACTACTAGTGCTAATGATAATGATAATATTGATAATTAGACTGACAATAGCAATAATGAGAACAATAATGATAATAAAGATAATAAAGATGATAGTAATGGTGATAATAATAATAATTATAACAATAATGATAATGATAATGATAGTAATAATAATGCCAATACTATTACTACTACTACTACTACTAATAATAATAACAATAATAGGTATAGTTTTAGCAGTAATAGTTTTAGTAGTAATTAAATAATATAAAAATAATAACAATAGTGAGAATAACAACAATACCAGTGGTTGTGAAACTATTGATAATAATAATGAATAAATAATAATAATAATAATAATAATAATAATAATAATAATAATAATAATAATAATGACAATAGTAATAATGATAATAATAATAACAACAATGATGATTGGGATGATGATGACGATATTGATAATGGTAATATCAATAGTAATAGAAATAATAATAATGAATTAATGATAATAAATAATGATGATGATGATAATAATAATGATGATGACGATATGGTAATGATAATAATGGTGATGGTGATGATGATGATAATGATGATGACGATGAGCATATCACGATGACATAATGATATTTATAATAACAACTGCAATGATAAAAGTGATGATGATAAAGATGAACGGCTAATACGGCTAATGTCAATACTAATATTGATAATATTAGTACTAAAACTAATACTGACACTAATATTAATAATACAGCTTTCCACTGGAGATTGGCTTCTCTCGATCCGACATCTACATCTGAAATCTTGCAAACTAGCGCAGACTTAATTGCAAAAACAACCTTAGATGACGCAACGTAACGGACAATTTATCATAAGGTCCCGAAGTACTTGATATAAAAAGTGCGTGAACTGAATAAATTCTGAGCTCGGTGGCCTGCTGTGCTGCTGTGTTGCTGTCGCCGTTGGGACTGCTGTTGCATTGCGCGTCGTGCAGTGTGCTCGGCAGGGTCCTGTCGTTGAGATGAGGTTCTTGTCTCCCGCACGTTCCGAGGGCGAGGCATGCATCGGGGCTGCCAACTTATCCCTCACGAAGCCCCTTTCCAAGCTTTACCCATGAGAGAACACGGTCGTGAAACTCATTCGGGTGGACTTTAGCAGTGGTGGAAGCAGCTGTGCCAAGGGAGACCCCATGTGGCGTGGCGATGAGAACACCTGCTCCTTCCCCGTGTTCTTGACAGACCTTGCCTAGAGATTGTTCTGCTTCAAGAGGAGGTGATGGTATCGTGAACGGAAGAAAGGCAGGGCGATACAGGTGCTTCTGAGACACACTGAACCGAGGGCGTTGGTTCCCCGTGTCCTCCGCGTCTCCCTTAAGATGGAGTGGCTTCGCAAATCTCAGGACGGGACCAGGGCTGATCTTCGTGGGCTTTGCGTACTTCTTTTCATGGCTTGCATTGCTAGAACATTGTTGGGGCGTCACTGCGCGCCCTTCGATGGCGGGTTCATTGAGCTCACGGACTGGAATAGGTTCGTGCACCTGCACGGACGCCGGGCGCGCCAGACTGGACGTAGGTGTCCTGCAAACGAAGATGCACGTGAAGGGGGGCTTCGCATCCTGCTAGCTAATGGAGGCGCTGCGATGCCTGGGCGCGGGCATGTGTACTCCCTAGCTCGTCTGCAAATGATCCGGCTCCTACTGTGCATTGTTCGTGTCTTCATCATCTTTCCATAAACGGAAGTTACGGACGCTCCACGGACACTAATGGCAACATACAAGGGACACTACCGCCACAATGGGACGCACAATGGAGTCATAGGAGAGCGGCGCCGCCAGAAGCCAGGTGCGAAACTCCTAGCCTCGCACAGGCCAGCGAGCAAGGTTCCAGATGTCTCTCCGAGCGAAGGCAGTCTCCAGCGGGTTTCGAGCGCACCATAGTCATAATAATTTATAGGGCAACAATGAAATCAGTTTCTGCAGCGGTGATGAAACTAACAATGATGAAGAGATAAACGATTATGGCAATGAATTATCGCATTTTACATAAAACTATGTCGAAGAAAGTTCATCAGCTGGTTCAAGTAAGGTTTATCTTGTGTATGATATGATGATAAAAAAAATGGTTGCTTAGAATATGAAATGTGTTCAGGCTTATCGTCAGGTTACCTTAGTCTTTGTTTATATGCTTGAATGTGTTTGCGTTGTTGCCTCTTTATCCTTTATGAATGATTATGCAACATCAACCAAAGTAATGAAAACCACATCATCCTGCCTGTTTTAATTTACTTACACCTACACAATATCATCCTTTATAACCTCATCCTCCACCTCATCTATCATCTTCCTTCCACACCTCTATCCTGCTTAATTACTCATCTTCCTTCCACACCTCTATCCTGCTTCATTACTCTCACTTGAGCCTCACCATTTCGCGTGCGAGTCCCCCTCCAGCGCGCCCCCCACTTACGTGTCTGTTGTGGCTACATCTCCCCATGAGCTCGTGCACGGAGGAGACGATGTCGGTGAGCTCGGCCTTCGTTATGCATCCGTCGCCGTTCACGTCGTAGAGCTTGAAGGCGAACTTGAGCTTGTCGTAAGCGTTGCCTCGGAGGAGCTGCGACAAGCTTACTAATAGGTCCTGTTGGGGAGAGAAGAGAGACGCGGCGTGAGTGGAGGGGAGGAAGAGAGACGTGCGTGAGCGTGGCGTGAGTGGAGGAGAGAAGAGAGACGCGTGAGTGGAGGGGAGAGAAGAGGGACGAGTGAGCGTGAGTGGAGGGCGAGGACGAGGGCGAGGTAGAGGAGGGTGGGACAGGATACACATTGGGTGGACGTCTTAACAGAATCTTTTTTTTTTCTTTTTTTTTTTTAGTGTTTATGGCTCACAGGGAGGATCTGGATACCCAATAATACACATTTGTCGATGGTTCGCCGAACACTTTTGGGAATCACCTAAAGACCCTATCACAATAGCACCTTTTTCGTCAATTTTTACGTTTCCGTCTGAATTTGAGGCTTTCCGCAAGTATCGTTTGCAAACGGAACACCTCCCAGACGAAGACGGTTACGACCGTTTCCGTCTGACTAATTTCCGTGTTGATCTTGTAATACGAAGGATCTATATAGGATCTACAGTTAAATCAAATAGAATGAGTGAATGTAAACGTAAGCTTATATTGTAAAACATTCGTATATACAATATACATCCTCATATTTCTTTAAAAATAACGTAATACGTATGAGAATCTTCGTGTGATTCCCGGGACCTCCCTCCGACAGCGCCATGTTTGTTTACATCGGTCAGTCGTTTCTCACACGGAAAGTTCATTCGGGAACGCAAAAAACTGACGGAAAAAGTGACAGTGTGACAGGGCCTTTGACTCCGAATAACCGAGGACATCGAGGTCCGCCTTTCGCCAACACAGCGCAGACACGAAGGCACGGGCTCGTCTCGGAGAAGCGACACAAAGGGGGCCCCGACGACACCCCAGCGACCTGGGAGAGACAGTAAATTCGGGAGGTCACTTCTCCTCTCCCGTTACGCCCTCCTCACGCCCAATACTTCCCTATCTGTGTCTCTGCTCCCCGCGTCTTCGTGTCGATCTTCCCCCGCTCATGAAAAGGGCGAATGGAGGGCGCGGGCCACAGGCAGAGGGAAAGGAGAGGAAATGAAATAAACTCAATAAACTGGACAGGAAAGAAAGAGGCATCTATCGCACTGCGTTGGGTCATCACACATTCCTCGATGGCAGTCGGTTCATCTTTGGGTGTCATTTCACTGGACGAATACCGTTTTTACGAGTTCAGTTAGCAAATAAACACCCAAGAGCTATGAAGCGTGAAGTCTCCCGACCGCACGAGAAACACAGGCCCCAGACCTTCTTAACATCAGCAAATCATCTGACAAAGATTCTGGCTCATCTCCTCGCTATCCACTGCTCGTCGGGTCTTGATGTGTTCGGGAGAAGGTCGACCGCACATTCGGAGTGATGTGGACGAGGTACGTAGACTTATTCTGGTCGTTAGGCCTACTCGACCCCGTAAATTTCTCTGGACTCTCTGTTACATGCATGGAGTTGTATCTATTTATGTGTGGATAAGATGGACCTGTTTTTTATTATCTTTAATTTGGAATATGCTTGACAAGTGTGTGTATTTTTTATCAATTTTTTATTTTCTTACTTTGTCTAGTGAAACGAATGTCCAAGATCAGCTATTCTCTCACAGAAGCATTGTAAAAGACATTCAAAACTCAGTTACACACAGAAATACCAATACAACTATACCTACGATTACGTAAAAAAAACAACATTCGGTGAAAAAAAAAAAAAAAACGCGTAAATTCCCTCGCCAGCAGAAGAACAACGATAAAAACTCCGGAAGTTTTGGGAAGTGAACGTAACTCCACGAGGACCATATCTCCCGGGGCCCGTCGCTCTCGTCCTCCTGCCGACCGCCGCGCCGCCGCCGCCGCCACGCAGCAGGCGCTCCTAGCTAGCTGTTGGCGCGGCGTGGGCGGGTGCTTCTTCCTGCCTTGGGGCTGCGTGGGGAAGCTACAGGAGGCTGATGTCAACTGATGTCAACCTTACGAATGTTATGGCGTGAATCATCAAGTCCGGGATGATGTATTCTTTTGAGTTATTTCTGTGAATTAATCGTAATTTATTGTTCTCTCCAAATCAATAATAGTGAAAGGCTCAGAGGTGAGAGAACAGATGCTTCATTCACCTGATTCTCATTTCCCAATTAAAAATGGAACGGATACAAACGGTATATAAATTTGATATTACCCATCCAAAAGGAACAAAACAATTTTCCTTAACTACCGAAAGTGAATATTTTTACAAACATTTCTGTATACCATATAGCCAGTTGATCCATTGTCCTTACGTAAATTTTATTATAAAAACAACTTATTTTTACCTCCCAAAAAAATAGGAAGCTTAAAACGAACTTTCCTTCCACTTTCAAATCTTAGACTGCAGTTGAGGGTAAGCGAAAAGTCAATATACTGTACTTAGAGAAGGTGTGAATGAGTATGAAATCTTCACAATACAAGAGATGTATTTGACCGAGTTTCGAACCCATATCTTCCTCAGAAAATACCGGCAAATACATCTGTATGTATAGTAAAGATACATGTCATTCATACTCTCTCTCCTCTCCTCTCCGTCTCCTCTCTCTTTCTCTCCCCTATTTTTTTTTTTGCAACGAACGGTCAAAGGTCTGAGATAGGACTTTCATTTTTAAATATAATTCATTTACTTGACCAATATGTATACGTTAGTTAAAGATATCACGCAAGCAGCATGAATACGGTTCACACTGGCACTTTCTCAACAGCTGCAAACCACCAAAAAAACGGAGAAAATACGACTCAGAACGAATGACAACCCACAGCTAGTCGTGCTCGCCTCTCCCTCGTGCTGATCTCGTGGGAGTCGGAAGAGAATCTCGTATCGCCGCGATTTGCTAATTTTTTTTTTTTGCAATACCTACCGCGTGCTCAGCGTCGTCGTTTTGAAGCGAAATCCGCGAGAACGAGGATTTTTTTTACGGTTTGGAATCTCATCAATGAAATCCGCAAAACGAGATTTTTTATAAGTTAGGAATCTCCATCAATGTTACTGTGAATTCGCCACTGAATAAATCACTTCCCCAGCGAGACAGATACGTGGCGGTTCGGATGCACCTGGTGTTCGTGGATAATTCATACAATGAACCTTTTAACACGTTTTGTCCAGTTAGAACCTCACGCAGCGAGTCCTGCCACGCGTTGTTCGTGGGATAATTCATACAATGAACCTTTTAACACGTTTGTCCAAGTAGAACCTCACGCAGCGAGCTCCTGCACTCCCGGTTGTTCGTGGGATGATCTCAATACCAATGTAACCTCTAACAGCTTTTGTCCAAGTTAGAACCTCACGGGCAGCGCAGCTCCTGCACCTGGTTGTTTCGTGGATGATTCATACAATGAAACCTTTTAACGAATTTGTCCAAGTTAGAACCTCACGCAGCGAGCTCCTGCACCTGGTTGTTCGCGGGATAATTCATAACATGAACCTTTTAACACGTTTTGTCCAAGTTAGAACCTCACGCAGCGAGCTCCTGCACCTGGGTTGTTCGTGGATAATTTCAATACAATGAACCTTTTACGCAACAATACGTTTGTCGCAAGTTAGAACCTGCACGCAGCGAGTTCCACTGCACTAGGGTTGTTACGTGGGATAACTTCATACAATGAACTTTTAAAACTACACGTTTTGATTCCAAGTTTGAGCCTCAACGCAGCGAGCTCCTGCAGCCTGGTTGTTGGGGCATGATTCATACCAATGAACCTTTTACACGTTCTTTGTCCAAGTTTAGAACCTCACGCAGCGAAGCTCAATGCACTCTGGTTGTCGTGGGATGACTCACTACAATGAACCTTTTAACACGGTTGTTGTTTTACGGTTTTGTCCAGTTAGACCTCACACATTGCGAGCTCCTTGCATCCTGGATTGTTCGTTGGATGATTCATACATGAACCTTTTAACTAACGTTTTGTCCAGTTTAGAACTCAGACGCAGCGGAGCTCCGCTACTGGTGGTTCGTGGATTTGATTCATACATGTAATCTTTTAACAGTTTTTGTCCAAGTTAAAGCCTCACGCGGAGCTCCTCCACCCGGTTGTCGTGGATAATTCAACAATGAACCTTTTAACACGTTTTTGTCCAGTTAGAACCTCACGCAGCGAGCTCCTGCACCCGTTGTTCCGTGGGTAATCATACAATGAACCTTTTAACACGTTTTGTCCAGTTAGAACCTCACGCAGCGAGCTCCTGTGCCGGTTGTTCCGTGGGACAATTCATACAATGAACCTTTTAACACAACGATTCGTCAAGTTAGAACCTCACGCTGCGAGCTCCTGCACTCCGTTGTTCGTGGG
>NW_020869463.1:899608-902108 GCF_003789085.1 Penaeus vannamei
ATACATATATATATATATATATATATATATATATATATATATATATACACCACACACACACACACACACACACACACACACACACACACACACATATATATATATATATATATATATATATATATATATATATATATATATATACATACATTACACATACATACACACATAAACAACACACACACACACACACACATCTGTGTGTGTGTGTGTGTGTGTGTGTGTGTGTGTGTGTGTGTCTATGTATGCATATGTATGTGTGTATATGTGTACATGTGTATGTGTATGTGTGTGTAAACATGTATACATGTATATACGTCGTACTCGAGAACATTTCACATACAAACTAAAACACATTCCACTAAACTATCGTTGCCAATTTAGTCGACATAAATCAATACAAATGAAGAAAAGGTTACCTCAGTGTCACCACCACCACTCGAAGTTGGAATTTTAAGAAAAAGAGAGAAAAAAAAATTGACTCATGTAAATTAATATGGGTAGCATGACTTGACAGATGTATATAAAGTTATATATAACGGTCTTACGGCTCGTATGGTGGGTCGAATTTATGCCTATAACGGTCATAGAAATCTTTTTAACGAATTCCATTTTATTTAAAAATTAAATGATAAAACAACAGGTGTCATATCAGAATAGGTTCTTTAATATCAAACATTATAAGAAAAACAAGTAATATTATCTTCTATTAAATGATTTCCAGTCTGGAGTTAACTTTGAACTTACACCCTCCCTTTGCCTATACTAATTATAAATCAATAATCAATTATAATTAATATATTAAAAATAAACTTGAGACGCGATCGAGAAGGTCACTCCCCCCCCTCCCCCCTCCTCCTCCTCCACCTATCCCCCCCCACCCCTCCGCCGGTATCCTTCCGTTAGTCGCTAGGACAATTAAGTAATCGATCCCCCTCCCCCCTCCCCTCCCCTCCCCCGTTCGCGCTTTCCCCGGCGTTCCTTTCCCTTCCTTACGTCTTCCCTTCGTCTTTCGTTACGTTCTCGGTCTGTTTCTTGGCGCGATCGAACTGTGTCCTTCTACGACTGTTTCACTATTTCCGTTTCAGTATCCAGTATCCATCCTAAAAAAAAAAAAAAAAAAAAGAAAAAAAAAAAAGAAAAATAAAGAAAAGAAAAAAAGAAATACTACCAACAACCAGATAAAAAAATATGGAGTATTTGGAGTATATATATGTATGTATTGTGTGTGTATGTGTATGTGTATCTCTACAAACACACACACACATGTATATGTGTGTGTGTGTGTGCGTGTATAAATGTGCATATACATGTATGTACACACCACACACACACACACACACACACACACACACACACACACACACACACATATATATATAATATATATATATATATATATATATATATATATATACATATACACATATACACAACATACAAACACACATGCACACACACACACATATACATATATACACATATACATACAAACACCACACACACACAAACACACACACATACACATTCCTCCACACATCTACACATACACGAGCGCCCACCGCTATTTCGGAAGGGCGCCCGCGAGAACCCGCCCCCCTACAGCCCCTCTCTCTCTCCCTCTCAGCGCCCCGCCCCCCCCCCATAACACGCCCGCCCACCCACCCCCAATATCATCGGCGCTACTGACCTACGCCTTGTATTGATCTCACGAACTAGTACTGATCTTGAGGCTCTCCTGTCTTGGGAACACGGCGCGGAGGAGGGAGGGAGGAAGGAGGGGAGGGGAGGGTGGGAAGGGAGGGGGAAGGAAGGAGGGGGGGGGGGAGGTGGGAAGGAGGTGGGTGGGAGGGGAGGGGAGGGGAGGGAGGGGGAGGGAGGAGGAGGGAAGGAGGGGAGGGGAGGGGGGGAGGACTCGCTTAGGTGGTGGTGGGGGGGGGGGTAGGACTAGCCTAGGTGGTGGTGTGGTGGTGGGGGGGGGGGAGGACTCGCCTAGGTGGATGGTGGGGGGGGTAGGACTCGCCTAGGGGGTGGGGGGGGGGTGTTCGTAAGGCACGTGGTCCCGCTGACCTATCTTAAGGGATCTAAGTCCTAATCTCTGTCGCCTTTTATTTCTTTTATTTATCTTATTTTATTATTTATTTATTTATTATATTTTTATTATATTATTATTTTTTTATTTTTTCTATTTTTTTAGCTTATCACGTCGACGTAAACAACAAGCGCGACAGGGAGAGAGCAAAGAAAGGAGAAAACAAGAAAGGAAAAGGAATAAGAGAAGTGGGAGAGAAGCAAAAGAGGGAAGAGAAAGAGAAAAGCGTAATTCAGACCAGAAGAAATAAGAGAGAAAGGGGAGATAAGAAAATAGACGATAAACAGATTAAGAAATGTCACGTCTTCCTTTGCAACGCAGAAATCTTGGGCTAAATCTTGCTAAGTGACATTATCTTAACACACACACACTGCATATAGATAAATGAGTAATTTCATATTCATACGT
>NW_020869463.1:904608-909608 GCF_003789085.1 Penaeus vannamei
GTTCATCAGGCTCTGGGACACACACACACGGTTGCCAGCGGGGAATTTCGGGACGCACTAAATGAATATGCTTATATATCCTTCTTTGTATCTCCAAGTACACCTCATTTCTTTTCCTAACATTTCTTAATTGACATTTACGTAAGGAGAGAGAGAGAGAAAAAAAAGATGGATCATACACTATGAAGCAACATAGAGTCGCTTTTCCCGTCCACCACCCCCGGGCCAAGTACCGACAGACTAATGGCGAGGCGGAGTCGATTCGACGGAACGAGGGGAAACTGGGTCAGGAGAGACAGTTGCCGAAAACGATATTATTCCAGACTGATCTTCAAGGGGGGGAGTGGGACGCGCTGTAAAAAAAACCCGCCGATGATTCCTCTATTTCTCGGGGCCAATGGCTTGTCCCGAGTGCCGCCCGGACAGCGGAAATGGCTGGCCTCGCCCCCCTCCCCTCCCCCGGCCCCGCCCCCTCCCTCGCCCGCGCCGCCCGCCCCCCCCCGCCCGCCCGCCCTCGGCCTGTGCCTCTCTCTTTTGTGATTATTATTATAATGATTATTGGTATCATTATCATTATCAAAATTATTATCATTCTCTTATTACTATCATTATTTTGTATATATATTATTATTACTATCATCACCAATGTCACTATCATTATAATAATCATAATATTTTTATTATCATTATCATGATTACGATTATCATCATTATAGTAATCAACAATAATGTCAAATTAGTATTATCAATAACCAATCATGACTATCGTTATTGTTTTACCACAAATAAAACAGAGAGAAAAAAAGGGAAAGAGAAAAGAGAAGAGAGAGAGAGAGAGAGAGAGAGAGAGAGAGAGAGAGAGAGAGAGAGAGAGAGAGAGAGAGAGAGAGAGAGAAGAGAGAGAGAGAGAGAGAGAGAGAGAGAGAGAGAGAGAGAGAGAGAGAGAGGAAAGAGAGAGAGGAGAGAGCCTCAAGAGTTTTCTTATAGAATTACCATTTAAGAATCATAGTCATTGAAACGGAAGACCACAGGAAATGTGCAACAGCTCTGTGACGACCAACGACCAGCAGGTGGAGAGTCCATGACGACTCAGCCCACACACTCTCCAGCCTCTGTCGTCCTGCTATTATCGTCTCCTTTTCTCCTTTCTCTCTCTTCGCATAAGGCCCTGCCACACCATCACTTTATCCGTCATTTTTTTTCACGTTTCCGTCTGAATGTGAGTCTCTTCGATTTTCACACAGAAAGTTCATTCGGAAACGCAAAAAAAAGAAAAAAAAATTGACGGAAAAAGGTGATAGTGTGATAGGGTCGTTAGGCAGTCGAGCTCCTCTTTTGGCTCTGCGAGGAGGCCGTGGTCGATGAAGACAGTCCATTTTTGTGCTGGTAATAGTTATTTATCTTTCTGAACACTTCACTATTTTACTGCAAATGAACTAAACTAGCGAAGCATTTGCCTAAAGTCCAATTTCTTTTCTTAAAAACAAACAAACAAAAAACAAAAAACAAAAAAAAGTCTTACAGAAAGGCCTTTCATTAACACTGCATAAATAGGTCATGATATAATATTAAATATACGTTACAAACAACAGCAAATTATTCTACGTATCATTTATCAAATCATCATTCATAAATTCCATAATAATCCATATCATTCCGTCAACCTTTGTTCATAGGATCATATTGATGAAAGCTTTGTATTAATGACTTGCCAAGACTCCTCTTATTCTCTCTTTCTCTCCCTCTATCTCTCTCTCGCTCTGTCTCACTCTCTCTCTCTCTATCTCCCTTTCCCTCTCTCCTCTCTCTCTCTCCCTCTATATCTCTTTATCTCTCTCTGTCTCACTCTCTCTCTCTCTATCCCTCTCTATCTCCTTTCTCTCTCTATCTCATTCCCCCCCTCTCTCTCTATCTCTCTTCTCTCCCTCTATCTCTCTCTTTTCTCTCTCTCTCTATCTCCCTTTCCCTTCTCTCTCTCTCCTCTCTTCTGTCTTTCTGTCTCTATCTCTCATGACTAACTATTGTGACTGAATTTTACCGGTTCTGCAGCAAGCGATGCCGATGCCTAGCGCTTCGAACAAGGTCAATTTACTTTAACTAATTATGCTCTTTGACTGCTTCTACGCCTTTCATATGTGTTGTACTTGCACATCAAATAATTCCCACAAAGAAAAGACACATTTGCATACATCTGAAGGTTTCTGTGAAGATAAAATAGGTTGGTGAGAGTAAGTGAAGGATGTAAACAAAGGAACGACAGTGTTGCCAAATGTTCTTTTAAGGGATTTCATGTAATGATTAACATCTTCACGAACTCATTATAATAAAGATTGTATACTATTTATACGTCATTTTGAGTACAAAAGTATTTTATCATTAAGCTGATATTTATAAAACCTGTTTGGGATAAACGAGCTGAGAATACGCTCAAAGTCTCGAGCGAAATTTGAGACAATTTTGCACACTGAAACACTATTTTTCTCAGGTCGTGCAAATTGCCTAATGACCCCCTCAAATTCTACGAGTTTTCTTTGATCTGCTCCATTTTCTATGTGCCCGACCGTCATATATTTATCTTTCAGCAGAACCAGCCCGGAGGTGTAAAGGTTCCTGTTTATATATATATATATATATATATATATATATATATATATAATATATATATATATTATGTGTGTGTGTGTGTGTGTGTTGTGTGTGTGTGTGTGTGTGTGTGTGTTGTGTGTGTGTGTGTGTGTGTGTGTGTGTGTGTGGTGTGTGTTGTGAACACATATACTTTAACACACACATTCACACCACATACACACACACACACACACACACACACACACACACACACATCACACACACATATACACTCACACACCCACATATACATATTATACGTATATATATATATATATATATATATATATATATATATATATATATATATATATTATATATATAACATATATGTGTGTGTGTGTGTAAATCAAATCTTAATCGAATAATTTCAAAATGCTGCCTTACGAACTTATCTTTTAATCATAACATCCTCCTTCGTTGATTTTTTTTGCGCTGACATGACAGTTTGGGCGAAATCCAGACAGGACAGGCAGACATTAGAAAATAATAAAAACCTGTCACAAAAGATGACACTATAAATTTAACCGTGACACCTCGACCCCAACTGGGCGGGGAAAGGTTAGGTCAGTAGCATCTCGAGGAGGTGTCATGGACGTCCGATTCTATTTTTAGAAAAAAAAAAAAAATGCACGTGGGGTTTATTTCGATGACGTCACAAAAGTACGGATGCTTTGTGAATAGAGTCGATCATTTGCTCTTTTCAATTTACAAAAAAAGGATGGAAAATAATTTAATGGTTATAACTTCACCGAACAGTCATCAAAACAGCCGCCATGACACCTCCCCGAGTTGCTCCTGACCCAGCCTTCCTCCTCCGTCCGCCATTGCAGGAGTCCGGGCGCCGCCATGACACCTCCTTGAGTTGCTCCTGACCCAGCCTTTCCCCTTTCGACCGCCATTGCAGGAGTCCGGGCGCCGCCATGACACCTCCCCGAGTTGCTCCTGACCCAGCCTTTCCCTTTCGACCGCCACTGCAGGAGTCCGGGCACCGCCATGACACTTCCCGAGTTGCTCCTGACCCAGCCTTTCCCCCTCGTCCGCCATTGCAGGAGTCCGGGCGCCGCCATGACACCTCTCCGAGTTGCTCCTGACCCAGCCTTTCCCCTTTCGACCGCCATTGCAAGAGTCCGGCGCCGCCATGAACCTCTCCGAGTTGCTCCTGACCCAGCCTATCCCTTCGTCCGCCATTGCAGGAGTCCGGGCGCCGCCATGACACCTCCCCGAGTTGCTACTGACCCAGCCTTCCCCCTCGTCCGCCATTGCAGGTGTCCGGGCGCCGCCATGACACTTCCCCCGAGTTGCTCCTGACCCAGCCTTTCCCCTCGACCGCCATTGCAGGAGTCCGGGCGCCGCCATGACACCTCCCGAGTTGCTCCTGACCCAGCCTTCCTCCTCCGTCCGCCATTGCAGGAGTCCGGGCGCCGCCATGACACCTCCCCGAGTTGCTCCTGACCCAGCCTTTCCCTCGACCGCCATTGCAGGATTCCGGGCGCCGCCATGACACCTCCCCGAGTTGCTCCTGACCCAGCCTATCCCTTCGTCCGCCATTGCAGGAGTCCGGGCGCCGCCATGCCACTCCCGAGTTGCTCCTGACCCAGCCTTCCTCCTCCGTCCGCCATTGCAGGAGTCCGGCGCCGCCATGACACCTCCCGAGTTGCTCCTGACCCAGCCTTCCCCCTCGGCCGCCATTGCAGGAGTCCGGGCACCGCCATGACACTTCTCCGAGTTGCTCCCTGACCCAGCCTTTCCCCCTTCGTCCGCCATTGCAGGAGTCCGGGCGCCGCCATGACACCTCTCCGAGTTGCTCCTGACCCCAGCCTTTCCCCTTTCGACGCCCATTGCAAGAGTCCGGGCGCCGCCATGACACCTCTCCGAGTTGCTCCTGACCCAGCCTATCCCTTCGTCCGCCATTGCAGGAGTCCGGGCGCCGCCATGACACCTCCCCGAGTTGCTCCTGACCCAGCCTTCCCCCTCGTCCGCCATTGCAGGTGTCCGGGCGCCGCCATGACACTTCCCCGAGTTGCTCCTGACCCAGCCTTTCCCCCTCGACCGCCATTGCAGGAGTCCGGGCGCCGCCATGACACCTCCCCGAGTTGCTCCTGACCCAGCCTTCCTCCTCCGTCCGCCATTGCAGGAGTCCGGGCGCCGCCATGACACCTCCCCGAGTTGCTCCTGACCCAGCCTTTCCCCTCGACCGCCATTGCAGGATTCCGGGCGCCGCCATGACACCTCCCGAGTTGCACCAGCCTATTCCCTTCGTCCGCCATTGCAGGAGTCCGGGCGCCGCCATGACACCTCCCGAGTTGCTCCTGACCCAGCCTTCCTCCTCCGTCCGCCATTGCAGGAGTCCGGGCGCCGCCATGACACCTCCC
>NW_020869463.1:914608-919608 GCF_003789085.1 Penaeus vannamei
CACACACACACACATGACACACACACACACCACACACACACACACACACACACACACACACACACACACACACACACACACACACATATATATATATATATATATATATATATATATATATATATATATATATATATATATATATATATATATATATATATATATACATACACATATATATATATATATATATATATATATATATATATATATATATATATATATTATATATATATATATATATATACGTATATATATATATATATATATATATATATATATATATATATATATATTATATATATATATATATATATATATATATATATATATATATATTATATATATATATATATATATATATATATATATATATATATATATATATATATATATATATATATATATATATCTATCTATATCTATATAATATTATATATACACACACACACAAACACACACACACGCATATGCATTCATATAAACATACATGCATGGATTTTTGGTTGTCTGCACCCGTTTCCGCTCTGCCATTGCACCCGGTTAATCATTCAACAGGACTGTATAATCTACGGGAATAAATTGCCATGTTCCATTGATTTCCCTCGCCCATTGTATAAAACCCTTTGCTTCGCGCCTGTGCATGTAGCTCGGCTGGCGAATGGAGGGCGAAGGATAGATAGAATTTATATATATTTTTTTATTTTTATATAGAATTTATATAGAATTTATAAATAGAGGAATTGATAGGTTTTTATCAATGCTGTTCGTTGTTCTTGTTCCTGTTCGTTGTTCTTGGTCTCTCCTGTTCGTTACTTGTTCGTTGTTCTTGTAAATCTTGGTCGTTGTTCTTGTAAATCTTGTTCGTTGTCTTGGTCGCTCCTGTTCGTTGTTCTTGGTCACTTCCTGTTCGTTGTTCTTGTAAATCTTGTTCGTTGTTCTTGGTCACTCCTGTTCGTTGTTCTTGGTTCCTGTTCGTTAATGCGTTCGTTGGGCTATTGCGAATGCCTTATGGTACAGATTAAGACGCGTGTGGAATTCATGATGAACAGATTGCAACAGGAACAACGAAGGGAAGGGCAAGAAAACACACGAATATGCCATTTCACTTTTCGCTTTTTCGCTATTGCTATTGACGAAACAATAGCGAAAAGGCCTTCGGCATATTCGTGTGTCTTCTTGTCCTTCCCTTCGTTGTTCCTGTTGCTGAACAAGACGCGAAAGATGGGACACGAGTAGCTGCAATAAAAAAAAAAAAAAAAAAAAAAAAAAAAATTGGGGACATATTACCCATATTACCTTCACCTTTTATTATCAACATTATTTTCATTATGGTAATAATCGCCATAATTACCCTTAATATAATCATCATCATAATGATTATATTAATCATTAATGTCATTTTTATCATTATAACTATTTTCATAGTGATAATAACAATAATGATAATTTTAGAAATAATAACGCCATTCACATCAATGTCATTTCCCATCACACAGACGTCACCTCTAGCGCAGATGAGCATCTCCCTCGCTTCGCTGATGTGAAGTGAAGTGAGCCTCGAGTGAAGTGAGCCCGTGAGTGAGCGAGTGAAGTGAGCCTCGAGTGAAGTGAGCCTCGAGTGATGAGCCTCGAGTGAAGTGAGCCTCGAGTGAAGTGAGCCTCGAGTGAAGTGAGCCTCGAAGTGAAGTGAAGCGAGCCTCGAAGTGAGCCTCGAGTGAAGTGAGCCTCGAGTGAAGCGAGCCTCGAGTGAAGTGAGCCTCGAGTGAAGTGAAGTGAGCCTCGTGAGTGAGCCTCGTGAGTGAGCCTCGAGTGAAGTGAGCTCGAGTGAAGTGAGCCTCGAGTGAAGTGAGCCTCGAGTGAAGTGAGCCTCGAGTGAAGTGAGCCTCGAGTGAAGTGAGCCTCGAGTGAAGTGAGCCTCGAGTGAAGTGAGCCTCGAGTGACCTCGAGTGAAGTGAGCCTCGAGTGAAGTGAGCCCTCGAGTGAAGTCGAGCCTCGAGTGAAGTGAGCCTCGAGTGAAGTGAGCTCGAGTGAGCCTCGAGTGAAGTGAGCCGAGTGAAGTGAGCCTCGAGTGAAGTGAGCTCGAGTGAAGTGAGCCTCGAGTGAAGCCTCGAGTGAAGTCGAGTGAAGTGAGCCTCTGAGAGTGAAGTGAGCCTCGAGTGAAGTGAGCCTCGAGTGACGAGTGAAAGTGAGCTCGAGTGAAGTGAGCCTCGAGTGAAGTGAGTGAGCCTCGAGTGAGTGAGCCTCGAGTGAAGTGAGCCTCGAGTGAAGTGAGCCTCGAGCCTCGAGTGAAGTGAGCCTCGAGTGAAGTGAGCCTCGAGTGAAGTGAGCCTCGAGTGAAGTGAGCCTCGAGTGAAGTGAGCCTCGAGTGAAGTGAGCCTCGAGTGAAGTGAGCCTCGAGTGAAGTGAGCCTCGAGTGAAATGAGCCTCGAGTGAAGTGAGCCTCGAAGTGAGTGAAGTGAGCCTCGAGTGAAGTGAGCCTCGAGTGAAGTGAGCCTCGAGTGAAGAGCCTCGAGTGCCCTCGAGTGAAGTGAGCCTCGAGTGAAGTGAGCCTCGAGTGACGAGTGAAGTGAGCCTCGAGTGAAGTGAGCTCGAGTGAAGTCGAGTGAAGTGAGCGAGCCTCGAGTGAAGTGAAGTGAGCCTCGAGTGAAGTGAGCCTCGAGTGAAGTGAGCCTCGAGTGAGTGAGCCTCGAGTGAAGTGAGCTCGAGTGAAGTGAGCCTCGAGTGAAGTGAGCCTCGAGTGAAGTCGAGTGAAGTGAGCCTCGAGTGAAGTGAGCCTCGAGTGAAGTGAGCCTCGAGTGAAGAGCCTCGAGTGAAGTGAGCCTCGAGTGAAGTGAGCCTCGAGTGAAGTCGAGTGAAGTGAGCCTGAGTGAAGTGAGCCTCGAGTGAAGCCTCGAGCCTCGAGTGAAGTCGAGTGAAGTGAGCCTCGAGTGAAGTGAGCCTCGAGTGAAGTGAGCCTCGAGTGAAGTGAGTCGAGTGAAGTGAGCCTCGAGTGAAGTGAGCCTCGAGTGAAGTGAGCCTCGAGTGAAGTGAGCCTCGAGTGAAGCGAGCCTCGAGTGAAGTGAGCCTCGAGTGAAGTGAGCCTCGAGTGAAGTGAGCCTCGAGTGAAGTGAGCCTCGAGTGAAGTGAGCCTCGAGTGAAGTGAGCGAGTGAAGTGAGCTCGAGTGAGTGAGCCTCGAGTGAAGTGAGCCTCGAGCCCTCGAGTGAAGAGCTCGAGTGAAGTGAGCCTCGAGTGAAGTGAGCCTCGAGTGAAGTGAGCCTCGAGTGAAGTGAGCCTCGAGAAGCCTCGAGTGAAGCCTCGAGAAGTGAGCCTCGAGTGAAGTGAGCCTCGAGCCTCGAGTGAAGTGAGCCTCGAGTGAAGTGAGCCTCGAGTGAAGTGAGCCTCGAGTGAAGGAGCCTCGAGTGAAGTGAGCTCGAGTCCCTCGAGTGAAGCGAGCCTCGAGCGAGCCTCGAGTGAAGTGAGCCTCGAGTGAAGTGAGCCTCGAGTGAAGTGAGCCTCGAGTGAAGTGAGCCTCGAGTGAAGTGAGCCTCAACGAGCGGAAGGAAATCATTGAGGCCTCGAGAGATTATTCTGGAAAAAGAGTCCGCCCTTATGTCACGGGTCAATACAACACCCGACCCTTTGTGGCACCTCCCCGCCCCCCCCCCCCTTCCCCTTCCCCCCCCCCCCCCCCCCCTTCCCCCGCCGCCCTGCTTAATCTGCAGTTTTTTTTTTTTTTTTTTTTTTTTTTTTTCCTCAAGGCACAAACTTTATAATAGTGATTCACTTAGCGAGAAGTTTTGCAATCAAAATATTTCGGGGAGCTTGGGGAACATGTGTCACCGTGTGTGGCAGGCGGATTTTGAACCTAAGAAGCAGAAAGAGAAGAATGCATTTCTCTCTCTCTCTCTCTCTTTCTCTCTCTCTCACACACACACACACACACACACACACACGCACACACACACCACACACACACACACACACACACACACATATATACATAAGTACAATGGGCGTGTTTGTGTGTGAAGTTGTGTTTTGCTTCTAAATCTGATAAAAGTTTCTTTCGTTGGTCCATTGTCGGCGCATCGTAGCCGTTCCACATTTCCTTATCAGGCCATTTATCTCCTTATCCTATTCGCCACTAACAAGAGCGGTAATAACACATCTTTATTATAGCCACTGCTCTCAAGGCCGCCGCTGTGTGATCAGTCTCAAAGGGTCTTCAACATCACTTAAGAGAAGTCATAATGACATCCCAAGTATCCAGTCCTATTTTTTTTCTTTCTATGTATCCTTGAGTATCCATTCGTAAGTGTCTATCCCTCTACGTATGATTAAATATCCAGTTCTCGGTTCCTATCCACCTATGTATCCTTAAGCATCTCGCCCTAACGTACACAATGGCACTCTCTTTGCTCCAAGCGTGACGAGCAGGACGCGCCTCTCTTCATGTATTCCGCAAAATAGCAATACGAAACTAAAGCCGAGCTGACAGCACGTGGCTCCGCATGGGAGAGTGTTTTGGAAAAGTCAGCCTTAATTTCCGAAAAGCGAGGCGAAAGGGCGAAAGTCCTTGTCTAACGTAGAAGCGGCTGGGACCGTCTTTTCTCTCCTCCGTCTTTTAGTCTTTGGTGCACACGGGTGCCATGGCGTGCGCTGGGCGGTCACATTCCTCCCTTAACTTCTATCATAATCTTATTATCTTCCTCGTCGAGATTAGGGCCAGTGGTTATACAACACGAGGCGGCTATGTTTATTAAATGTTTAATCATCATTAAAAGACGGCAAGGCATTCCTCATACTTCACAGAAACAAAAACTTCCTCGGGATTAAATTCCACTTGGGTCGCGTGCAAGTATAGCTGAAGGAAGCTTAGGCATGTTGATTCGCCGTCGCCCATATAAAGGGGTCAAAACTTCTATTTGAATCTACGAATACAAAAGTAGATCCCTTCCACTCCCCTTTCTCAAAATTGGGTTTTGGGTTTCCTCCTGGCTGGAAAAATGTTCAAGGT
>NW_020869463.1:950897-953397 GCF_003789085.1 Penaeus vannamei
CCCTCAGAGGTCAGGGTCAAGAAACCGGAGGTCAAAGACGTCGTCGACACACCTCAGCCAAACCGACAAACGAAGGGTGATGGGAGAGCTCAGACACGAAGTCCTCCGTTGAGCAGGTTTGCCAGGACAGGAGAGAGAGAGGTAGGAGAACCCACGGCAAGAGGACCTCCACACGCTACAACTCACATGGGTGAATTTGTACGTCATTTTAGGCTTCAGCTGTAACTTTGGTCCCACCCGGATCGTTCTCAAGCACAAGATCTGTTGGTTCTGACTGCACAGCGTGATCTGTCTTTCTATACTTCTTTGCAAACCAGGAATTTTATCTGGCAAATGTACTTATTTCCTAATTATCAATTTGAAATAATCTCATATGGAACTCAGTGTCTGAAGAGAATGAAATAGAGAAAGGGAGCGTCGAATATCTTTACCATTGTATCAACAGACGAAGGTGACCACTAGTCAAAATTGCACCGTCTAATATATCAAGATTATTATTGAAGACATCCCAAGGTTCCCTATTTTAGACGATAATAAATAAACTTGAGAATCTCTGCACTCAGAAGCGTCGCTGGATGAGTTATAGTTACTCTTGGAACTCATTAGCAAAGACCTCCCGCCTCCAGCTGTGATTAATAGGTCACGACATGCCTGATCCTGGACAATCAAGTGCAGCAGTCACGCCCTGGACGTGCCAACGCACCGACCGTGTGCTGGACAGATTTGCAGATAAATGGAACAGAATACAGAATATATATTACTCACATATGGGAAGAAATACCGCCGGAATATGAAAGGAATCTGAACATGTTTCGATCTTGTCAAGAGTTCCTCTCCAGACGCAGTAAATAACCGAAATGGATCCATTCTGGTTATTCACTTCGTCTGAAGGAGAACCCTCAAAGACTTCGAAAAGTTACGTTATATTTTTCTTGTGGTAGCTGTGTTCTTTTCCCTCTTTGTGAACACACTGTTTATCTATATTTCTTGTTCCACTGGTATAGTCTAGTAAATTGCGACAAAACGAAGTAGAATATTGGACTAAATGAGCAACAATATCGCAAATTTTAATTCAAGATTCAGTTTGGATCGTCCGTTAAGTGAGAAAATCTACGGCACTTGACACCCCCATGTCATATGCAGACACCGTAATAACTTTATGATCTAGATTTACACTGTAATACTATTATATAATGCTTTGACCATGCATCGAATGTACCACAGCTTGCCCACGCCTGTGCAGTTAGCCAGGGTGGTAAATAAAGGACTAAACTAAACTAAAGACACCTTTCCACGCCCAAACTTAATACCGGCGTGGTAGATGAGTTGATAAAAGCCTACCTAATTATTCTTTCCTTTCAATCGGTACAGTACAGTTCATAATAACCTTATAGCCTTTATTTCCAATGTAATACTATTACGTAATGTTAGGGTCATGCATCAAACGTACCACAACCTTACCCACGCCCATGTACTTAGGGTGCTGTCACACTAGCACTTTTTCCGTCATTTTTTGGACAGTTTTCTGAAATTTTGTCCATTTTTGAGCGAATTGTCGATTTTCCAGTCAGACGATAATGATCGTTTCCGTCTGAAAACCTTTCCGTCAACTTGTTCAGCCAAGCAAATCCAAATCAAGTTATATTCGAGAATGTTTGTATTGAAGTTAAATAAAATTGTCAAAAAAAAAAATGACGGAAAAAGTGCTAGTGTGACAGCACCTTTAGACAGGGTAAATAAAGGGTTAAATAAGACACATATGGGATCGAAGTTTAAAGAAACGAATTCATGCATTTGAATGATGATAATGAGTAGTATTCACAAACTGGCAACTTATCCCGAGGTTTGATTAAGAGAGAGAGAGAGAGAGAGAGAGAGAGAGAGAGAGAGAGAGAGAGAGAGAGAGAGAGAGAGAGAGAGGAGAGAGAGAGAGAGAGAGAGGAGAGAGAGAAGAGAGAGAGGAGAGAGAGGAGAGAGAGAGAGAGAGAGAGAGAGAGAGAGAGAGAGAGAGAGAGAGAGAGAGAGAGAGAGAGAGAGAGAGAGAGAGAGAGAGAGAGAGAGAGAGATGGAGAGAGAGAGACAGACAGACAGAAACAAGCAGAACAACAAAGAATGAAGAAAGATGTATAAATGAAGAATACTTGTTCTTTCAGCTTTATACTTAGTTTTTCTTGATAAGTTAAAAAAAAAAAAAAGAAAACAAACTAACGTACATAACACTAACAGCAAGGATTATATTCCATACAGCTATGTTGCCGGAATCACTATTCGTGTTTACTATGGCATGTTGTGTGGCACGCATAGACACACGCACGCACGTAAATACATACAGATCCACACGTACATACAGGTACATGTGTGTATATGTGTGTGTGAGTGTGTACATATATATATATACCTGCACACACACACACACACACACACACACACACACACACACCACACACACACACACACACACACACACACACACACACACACACACACACACACATATATA
>NW_020869463.1:955897-958835 GCF_003789085.1 Penaeus vannamei
AGGTCTTCGGCATCTGATAAGGCGTTAAGGCAACTGCACTTTGATACCTTACTTACACATGGATAAAGGATCCCTGACCGAATGAACGTTATGAAGCGCAGTAATTACGAAAGAGCCATTGAGACGCCCAACAGCAAAACATGTTTACGATGTCCCTGCAACTCTCATCCCTTGCCTCAGCTCTTGACGCCCACGACGAGCCAGGTCTTGACGCCCACGACGAGCCTCAGCTCTTGACGCCCACGACGAGCCTCCGCCCTGACGCCCACGCCGAGCCTCCGCCCTTACGCCCACGCCGTGCCACCGCCCTTAACGCTATCCTTCTCTCTCCAAACATGATCATCCGGAGCTAAAAACGACGCAGGAAGCAACAGCCACGGAGGACCAGCTAACTCTCCTACGTGCCCTCCGCCCTGACGCCCACGCCGAGCCTCCGCCTTGACGCCCACGACGAGCCTCCGCCCTGACGCCCACGCCGAGCCTCCGCCCTTTGCGCTATCCTTCTCTCTCAACATGATCTTCCCGAGCTAAAAAGATACCAGGAGCAACAGCCACGGAGGACCAGCTAACTCCTACGTGCCCTCCGCCCTGACGCCCACGACGAGCCTCCGCCCTTGACGCCCACGACGAGCCTCCGCCCTGACGCCACGCCGAGCCTCAGCTCTGACGCCACACGACGACCACCGCCCTTTGCGCTATCCTTCTCTCTCAACATGATCTTCCGGAGCTAAAAAGGACCAGGAGCAACAGCCACGGAGGACCAGCTAACTCTCCTACGTGCCCTCCGCCCTGACGCCCACGCCGAGCCTCAGCTCTTGACGCCCACGACGAGCCTCCGCCCTGACGCCCACGCCGCGCCACGCCCTTTACGCTATCCTTCTCTCTCAAACATGATCTTTCCGGAGCTAAAAAACCAGGAGCAACAGCCACGGCAAAGCTAACTCTACGTGCCCTCCGCCCTGACGCCCCACGACGAGCCTCCGCCTGGACCGCCTGACGCCGCAGCGCCCGAGCCTCCGCCCCTTTAACGCTATCGCTTCTCTCTCCCGAACATGATCACCCTGTGAGCGTAAAAAGATAACCAGAGGGAGAGTCGAAGCACATGCGCGGAGAGACCCGAAGTGACCTAACAATGCCTATCGTTGCCCTCCGGCCCTGACGCCTCACGCTAGACTCCACTGCCCTGACAGCTGACTGGTTCACGCCCAGCTTGACGCCCTTTACGCTATAGCTGTGACTCTTTCTATCTACTAGTCTGAGGTGATAACATATCATTTTGCGCCGGTAGCTCAAAAAGGACCAAGGCACAAGCTCAGGCGGACGCGCTAACTACTCCTGACGAGTGCCCAAGGTCCGGCTGACGTTCCACGCCGAGACCTCAGCTCTTGACGAACATCACGTGGACCGAGACCTGTCCGCCTGGACGCGCACAGAGAGCATATGGATGATCAGAAAGATGTTTGAATGTTTAGGCGGTTGGATGGTGATTTCTGAAAGTTGGTGAGTTGCTATGTGAGACGTGTAGTATTAAAAGTTGAGATCGGAAGAGTGTAGTAGTAGAGATATAATGTTGAGTGCGTGTTGGTGTTTATCTTGCGAGTAAGTTTACTTAGAGTGAGTTGGATGTGATCATCTTAATGTAGGCTTGACGAGGCATTCCACGTGGAGTGTCCGGCGCTACGAGTACTGATGGTGAGCCCGCTTCTATGACATGGTCTCGATCGATGCTTACTCTATCAATCTATGTCTTGCCGGAGCTGAGAAGATAAGCCAGACGCTAGTGATAGGGCGCAGATTATAACATTGCCTAGCGGAAGGACTAGATAGTCTAAGCTAACGTTCTCGTAAGGCGTGCCATCCGCTGCTGACGGCCCGATCGACGAGGCGCTCCACCGCTAGTACGGCCCACAACGACTACTCCACATCACCTGACCAGCCTCCATCGTGCACCGACGACACACTTGATGCGTGCTATCCTCTCTTAACATGATTGTCAATTCGCCGGCGAGCTAACGATTATCAGATCCAGGATAGCGACGAAGTGCCGACTGGAGCTAATGCGCAGCCAGTTATACAGTCTGCCTAGTGGTGGTACGTTAAGGACGGTCGGCGCCGCGTCGCTCTAGGATGAACGTTCAAAAGATAACAAAGGTGCAGATCGATCACCACCGCCAGTTTTCCTCTCACTGTCTTTGATCCATAGTAGCTGTCCTAGTCGGAACGAGTAAGGAGGCTACCGGCTGTAGGAGGCTCGGATCTTTGTCCTATATATTAGAATGCGTCTTTTAAGCAACAGGAGGCGACCAAGGAGGCGTCGGCTTATGCCATAAAGAGCGTGGTTCTTTGCAAATCGAGAGGTGCAGGAAGGAGAGGCTGCGGCTATTGCATAGAGCGTCCTGGCAACAGAGCAACAGAGGCTCGGCCTTTGGCCATAGAGCAGTCTTAGGCAAACAAGAGGCAACAGAGCTCGGCCTTTGCATAGAGCGTCTGGGCAAACAGAGGCAACAGAGGCTCGCTTTTTGCCATACGAGGTCTGGCAACAGAGGGGAACAGGGCCGGCTTTGCCATAGACGTGCTAGCAACAGAGGCCACAAGAGGCTTGCTTTGCATAAGAGCGTCTAGCAAACAGAGGCAAAGCAGAGGCTCGGCTTTGCCATAGAGCGTCCTGGCAAACAGAGGCAACAGAGGGCTCGGCTTTGCCATAGGAGCGTCTAGCAACAGAGGCAACAGAGGCTCGGCTTTGCCATAGAGCGTCTAAGCAGAGGCAAAGAGGCTCGGCTTTGCCATAGAGCGTCTAGCAACAGAGGCTCGGGCTTTGGCCATAGAGCGTCTCAGCAACAGAGGCAACAGAGGCTCGGCTTTGCCATAGAGCGTCTAGCTCTGGCAACAGAGGCTCTCGCTTTGCCGATAGAGCGTCTGGCAACAACAGAAAGTTCTG
>NW_020869463.1:962625-965125 GCF_003789085.1 Penaeus vannamei
GTCTACCCTGCAAGCCGCCCCTGTTGCAGATTCCCAATCTTTTCATTAATCTTGTGTAAGTTAAAATCCTAATTCGTGATTCCTAGATGCGGTCCTCTGCAACAACTAGAGGGAGAGCGTGCCGAGCTTGCTGTTCTTTTATGCAGGCTGCACGTCCTGGCTAGATTGCACCGTGGGTTCCCTTTGATTAATCAGCTGTTCCACAGTATATAATCCGAAGTTAAAAAAATTTCCCAGACTATGAATGGGAAATTTTGCTTCATTTTTCATGCGCTGTTTCGGTCTTCAATTTTTTTTTTTTTTTTTTTTTTTTTTTTTTTTTTTTTTTGCACTGTGCACTCCTATACTCAGGCCTGTAGATTACCCATGAATAATACCATAAATTTGTATTCATGAATGTCATTTGTTGTGCAGTTCACTCATCCAAGCCGGAGACTCGTGTTGTGTTATCAATGAACAACATTTTTTCATACAAAGAGATGTTAACAGAACCTTTACATATGTACATATTAAATAAATGAATGTAATAAACCACAATAAAAATACTTGATATATGAATAGTTAGATAAGAATATATGATACAATGATGATGATAATGATAGTGATAATGATAATGATAATGATATGATAATAATGATAATATGATAATGATAATGAATGAAACGATGATGATAATCATATCAATAATGCTAATGATAACAGCAACAATAATATTAATAATAATAATATTATTGATGATGATGATAATGCTAATGATGGTAGAAATAATGATAATAGTAATAATCATAACAATTCCAAAAGATAATAATAATAATAATAATAATAATAAAAATGACAATATCAATAGTATTGATAATGAAATGATAAGAAAAACAATGATGATGATAATGAGAACAATTATAATATTGATAATATTGATAATGATGATGATGATAATGATAGTAATAACAAAAATCATAGTAATAATTATAGTAATAATCATGAAACAATAATCCTATTAGTAATGTTAATATTCATGTTAATATTGATGACGATGATGATACTGCTACTACTACTACTACAAGCAATGATAATAAAGCAATAATAATTACAGTAATAATGATAGTAACAATAATGATAATAATAATAATAATAATAATAATAATAATAATAATAATAAAATGATTTCCATGAAAATGATAATAATCATAATGTTAACATTGATAACAATAACAACTCCGATCATGATGATGGTGATAATGATTATAATAAAAATAATAAAGATAATAACAATGATAATAATCTTAATAGTAATAATGATAGTTATAATGATAATGATAATAATTATAATAATAATAATAATGATATTGATAATGATGAGAATAATAAAAAACGATAATGACGACATTAACAATGACAATGAAAGTGATAATGCCAATGATGATAGCAAATATAATAATACAAATGGTAATAATAATGCGAGAGATGAAAATAATAGACAACAATAATATTAGTGATACTGACGATAATAGTAATAGCAATAATGATGATGTAGCAACAACAATAACAATAATAAGAACAAGAATAATGATGATAATAATCATAATAATGATAATGGTGATAATAATGATGATAATGAAAAAATAACTGGTGGTAATATCAATAAGAGCAAAAACAATAATGATAATGATAATGACAATTACAGTGATAATAAAAAGGATAATGATGATAACAATGAAATATTGATAGTGATACTAACGATAATGACAATGATAATGATAACGTTAATAATATCAATAATAATGATGAGAGTGAGACAACTTCTAATTCAAGAACAAAATATAACAGCGGTAAGGAAAAGGATGATAATGATAATGACAATGACGATGATGATGGCGGTGGTGATTATAACGATAATGACGACGCCGATAACAATGATAATAACGATAATGGCCGTAAATCATCACGAATCACCATTGGGCTATTTTGCAGTTCAGTGATTCGGTGGGGAGGGGGGGGAGGGGGGGGGGTATGGGGCTAGTAGGAACCCGGAAAATATTGGAGGCCATTTTACTAGGATCTCGTCACTAGCCTTATTAAATACATTATGTGACGCCATTGTTTTCAAAGATATTTCCCCCCCCCCCACCACTGCGAGAAAGTAAATAAAGACTCGTTAGCACAGAAACAAGTAGTTCTAAACACGTATACAATGAAACAGCTGTTAAAGTAGGGGGGCGCGGGCTCGAGACAAAGGGATCGCGAGTGTAAACAGCTTGGTTAAGAGGTTTCCCGAACCACTTTAAAACACCCGATAAAGAAGGAAAAATAAATAAATAAATAAAAAATCCGAACTGCTCACCCGAACCACTTTAAAACACCCGATAAAGAAGAAAAGAAGAAGAAAAAAAAAAAAAAAAATACCCGAAGTGCTTAGACATTTTACCGCATTCGTATGACACATTTACACACGCCGGGACTTCTCTCCGAATGACTGACCTCCTGTGTGTCCAGCAGAGAA
>NW_020869463.1:970125-975125 GCF_003789085.1 Penaeus vannamei
ATAATCATAATAATAATAATAACATCAAAATAATAATAATAATAATAATAATAATAATAATAATAATAATAATAATAATGATAATAATCATAATAAATAATATAATAATAATAAATAATAATAATAATAATAATAATAATAATAATACATAATGATAATGATAGTAGTAATCATAATGATAATCATTACATTACTTATCAACTGTGATAATAACAACAGGGATAATAATAACGAAATTAACAATAACAATAACAGTAATAGTAAAAGAAAATATAATCATAATGATGTTAACATCCAAAACAATAACAGTTATGATATTGGTAACAGATAATAATAACAATAATGAAAAAGATAATAACAATAGTAATCATAATGATAATAATAATAGTAATAATAATGATGATAGTAATAGCAAGAACAACAACAAATAACAATGATAGTAATAATAATATTAATGATAAAATAATAATAATAATAATAATAATAATAATAATAATAATAATAATAATAATAATATAATATATAATAATAATAATGATAACTGATATCAACAATAATGATATTGATAATAATGGTTATAATAATGAAATTATCATTAGTGATGATGATGATGATATTAGCAATAATGATAATAATAATATGATGATGATGATGATAATAATAATAATAATAATAATAATAATAAATAATATAATAATATAATAATAATAATAATAATAATAATAATAATAATATGATAATGATAATAATGTTAATAACAACAACTAAGGTAATAATGATAATGATAATAGATGATAATTTGGTAACGATAATAATGTCACTGATAATAACAATACTAATGATAATAATAATAATCAAAATAATAATGACAATAATAATAAAGTAATAATAATAACAAACAATAACAATAATGATACTACTAATAATAATGATAATGATACAAATACTACTACTACTACTATTACTACTAATATTGATAATAATAATGAGAAAATCATAATTATAATGAGAAAGATTTGATCATTGCTATACACTATCATTTACGTTAACATTTATGCATTATCATATATTCTATCATTACTGTCACTGCTAATATATTAAGTGATTGGAAAGTTTTGTTGAAATTATCAGCTGATTACATTATCTTAAAAGGATGTTCGTTATCATTAGTATTTTTCAACACTCTTTGGGGATTCAATGGATCATCTCTGCTTCGTTGTGTTCGTTATAATGTTTCGGTTAGTTGGTTCGATTAATAACTCTTCTTTAAATCCTAAATTAATATATGAATCACTGAAATGGGATTGATTTTACCTCTAATCTTCAATTCCGTATTCTCTCCTTTAAATCCTAGATTAATTTATGAATCACTGAAATGGGATTTATATGTTACCTCTATTCTTCGCTTCCATATTCTTTCCTTTAAATCCTAGATTAATTAATGAATCACTGAAATGGGATTGATATGTTACCTCTAATCTTCGTTTCCTTATTCTCTCCTTTAAATCCTAAATTAACTTATATGAATCACTGAAATGGGATTGATTTTACCTCTAATTCTCGCTTCTGTATTCTCTCCTTTAAATCCTAGATTAATTAATGAATCACTGAAATGGGATTGATAATTCCTTAATTCTCGCTTCCGTCTTTCCTTTAAATCCTAGATTAATTAATGAATCACTGAAATAGGATTGATATGTTACCTCTAATCTTCAATTCCTTATTCTCTCCTTTAAATCCTAAATTAACTTCTATGAATCACTGAAAAGGGATTGATATGTTACCTCTAATCATCGTTTCCGTTATTCTCTCCTTTAAATCCTTAAATTAATGAATCACTGAAATGGGATTGATATGTTAATCTAATCTTCGCTTCCTATTCTCTCGCTTTAAATCCTCTACAATCTTCGTTTTTCTTTTCCTTTAAATCCTAAATTAATATATGAATCACTGAAATAGGATTGATATGTTACCTCTAATCTTCGCTTCCGTATTCTTTCCTTTAAATCCTAATTAACTTCTATGATTCTGTATGTTCCTTTAATCCTAGATCCATTTATGAATCACTGAAATGGGATTGATATGTTACCTCTAATCTTCGATTCCGTTATTCTTTCCTTTAAATCCTAAATTAATTAATGAATCACTGAAATAGGATTGATGCTACCTCTAATCTTCGCTCCGTATCCGTTCCTTTAAATCCTAAATTAACTTCTATGAATCACTGAAATGGGATTGATATGTTACCTCTAATCTTCAATTCCGTTATTCTCTCCTTTAAATCCTAAATTAACTTCTATGATTCCGTATTCGTTCCTTTAAATCCTAGATCCATTTATGAATCACTGAAATGGGATTGATATGTTACATCTAATCTTCGCTTCCGTTATTCTCTCCTTTTAAATCCTAATTAACTTCTCTGAATCACTGAAATGGGATTGATATGTTACCTCTAATCTTCAATTCCGTTATTCTTTCCTATAATTCTAAATTAATTAATGAATCACTGAAATAGGATTTATGTTACCTCTAATCTTCAATTCCGTATTCTCTCCTTTAAATCCTAGATTAATTAATGAATCACTGAAATGGGATTGATATGTTACCTCTAATCTTCGCTTCCTTATTCTCTCCTTTAAATCCTAAATCAACTTCTATGATTCCGTATTCGTTCCTTTAAATCCTAAATCCATTTATGAATCACTGAAATGGGATTGATATGTTACCTCTAATTCTCGCTTCCGTATTCTCTCCTTTAATTCCTAAATTAACTTCTATGATTCCGTATTCGTTCCTTTAAATCCTAAATCAATTAATGAATCACTGAAATGGGATTGATATGTCACTCTTAATCTTCAATTCCGTTATTCTCTCCTTTAATTCCTAAATTAACTTCTATGATTCCGTATTCGTTCCTTTAAATCCTTGATCCATTTATGAATCACTGAAATGGGATTGATATGTTACCTCTAATTTTCGCTACCGTATTCTCTCCTATAAATCCTAAATTAACTTCTTTGAATCACTGAAATGGGATTGATGCTACCTTTAATTTTCGCTTCCGTGTGTGAGGAACAGCGATCGCCTTGAACAAAACGGATCAAAGTGGGTTTTGGCCAAAGCAGGTCCACGCGGTTTATATAATTATAATGATGATAACAATAACAGTTATGGTAACAGTGATAATAATAACAGCAATGATATAGATAATATCAATAGTAATTATAATGATGATAACAATAACAGTTATAGTAAGAGTGATATTAATAACAACAATGATATAGATAATATCAATAGTAATTATAATGATGATAACAATAACAGTTATGGTAACAGTGATAATAATAACAGCAATGATATAGATAATATCAATAGTAATCATAATGATGGTGATAATATTAATAATAATGGTAATGATAGCAATATAAATGATAATAGTAATAGTAAGAACTACAAATATGCTTGCATGAGGTCACTCTCGGGGACCTAATATCGACAATAACACCGTTCTTCATAGAATGATGCCTTCATCAAAAGCATGCATCATAAACTTATTCACGAAATGCAAGAACAATTAGAAAAGAATACTGCGTGAACATAAAATGAAAGGAACCCCATTGTTCAGACTATATCGCCGTGCTGATGTGTGTGGACGCGCCCGTGTGTGTGTGTTACGAAAAGACCTCTTTTAACATGAAGAGCAGTACGGTAGTTAAGCATTCAACTACAGTATCGCATACCGGTATTGGCGCGCCTGTTAACGAACTCTTTGATTGATACAATTGCCCTGAACTGCACAATAGACAAATTAGATATTAAATAGAGTGCTGCACAATAGACAAATTAGATATAATATAGATATAGACAATTAGAGGAGTGAGACAATTAGATATAATATAGATAGAGTGAGACAATAGATTATATAGAGTGCTGCTAGACAAATTAGATATAATATAGATAGAGTGAGACAAATTAGATATAATATAGATAGAGTGCTGCACAATAGACAAATTAGATATAAATAGATAGAGTGAGACAAATTAAATATAATATAGATAGAGTGAAACAAATTAGATATAATATACACTGCACAATAGACAAATTAGATTAGATATAATTAGATATAATATAGATAGAGTGCTGCACAATAGACAAATTAGATACATAGAAAAAATTAGATATAATATAGATAGAGTGAAACAAATTAGATATAATATAGATAGAGTGAAACAAATTAGATATAATATAGATAGAGTGAGACAAATTAGATATCCTATACATAGAGTGCTGCACAATAGGCAAATTAGATGGCATATAGATAGTGTGTCACGTATTCAGACAGCACCATAAATCATACGGTAAAGTACAGGACCATTAGGTCTCAGAACTGACAGTTGCCGTTTCGTACATTTCCTTGTGTTCCTTTTCCCCGTCTCTCATCTTTGACCCCCCACCCCCCACCCCCACCTCGCCCTCTACAAGAAAACCCTAAGATTGCACTTGACGACCTCCTTGACAAACGACGACACAAGGCTCTATATTATTTCCATTCGAGATAAAAAAAAAAAAAAAAGGGGGGGGTTAAAAGCGATTACACATGCTGAGGAAAGTGTCCCGGCCGGTCCACTTGGCGGCTGATCCTGTGTAACTGCCCAGACTCAATACCCACACCAGGAATGCCTCTCCTCTCTCCTCCTCTCTCTCTTTCTCTCTCTCTCTCTCTCTCTCTCTCTCTCTCTCTCTCTCTCTCTCTCTCTCTCTCTCTCTCTCTCTCTCTCTCTCTCTCCCTCTCTCTCTCTCTCTCTCTCCCTCCCTCCTCCCTCTCTCCTCCCTCTCTTTCTCTCTCTCCCTCCCTCTCTTTCTCTCTCCCTTCCCCTATCTCCCTCTCCCTCCTCCCTCCCTTCACACTTGTTCACTCGTTCACCGGTACCCGCGGTTATATTACGCTGTATTATATCCGGAGTATAAGTTAGGTTGGGCCAGTTTATGCCCCTTGGTAT
>NW_020869463.1:982625-990125 GCF_003789085.1 Penaeus vannamei
ATGAATAAAATGTGCAATAGGCCACGTACTTACACAAAATTCCAGGTAAAAGCAATGGAAAATGAGACACCCATTCCTCAGTCACACGGCAGAACACAAGAACAAGGAGGTGTTAATTAATCCCAAAATGTATGGAAGGGAAAAAGAGAAAAAAAAAAATCGGACGAAAAGCTCTGTAACTGAATAAATTGATAAAATAAATGAGAGGATAAAATGATAACTAAGATATCAAGAAAGCATGAAATAATAAAGATACAGAGATGAATGAATGGAGAGGAATAGTATAAAGAAAGAAGAAAATGGAAACCTGAATAGACGGGGGAAACTTAAGAAAACGTAAAAAAAAATTAAAATAAGAGCCAGATACAAAACTTTAAAAAAGATCAACACGTACACACACCTCACGAAGAATATTAAAATCAAACTGAACGTAAAAAATAAATAAACACAAGATAAAACTACAGTCACGGTGTCAATGTTCTCTTTCAAATAGATTCAGGTGCCAGAGTGCCAGCCGCAGTCAGTGGTCACCATAAAACAAACTTTACCGGCCCTGTCACCAATAGCAGAGACGAATGCAGCGACTTGTTCCACTACATTTAATCCCTTCCGATGAAAAGTGTGACCTTTAATTGATCCTGAGGGTGTTTGACAGTTAATAAAGACGTGAGGAACTTGCGATTAAAGGCTTCATTGAATCGGACTTCAGATTACCTGTCAGATCGAAGAGTCAGAGAGTATGGTTTCAAGGCTTCCCATCGGCTTGCCTGGGACTTGTCGTGAGTAAATTAACGTTTTTGAAGACTAACGGGTGCTTACATACACGTACCGAGGTCTGAATTGGGCGCTTAATTTCACGGACTAATTAATTTCATTCATACGTATGCTTCTTAACAGTGGGTATTGGTGTATTGCATCTCCTGCCACTGTATAGGATGAAAGGTTTTAAAGAATGACGTGACTTTTTTACGAATTTTAAAAAGGAACGTATTTTGTGAGGTGGTATGTTGTATTATAACATGCTAAGGTAGCCAAATTCTTTGAATAGTGGTACTTCGTTTGCTCTCGGTGACACGTGACTGATAAAAGGAGATGAAGTGCCAGGTACTGGTGATTAACAGATTGTATAAGCAGTATTTCGAAGAAAAATCGTATCATAACTAGATTGATTGGGTGTCTCCGAAGAGGCTTTGGAGCCCCACCTCCTCCTTGTATACATATAACTAGGAATGATACTATTCCTCTCAATATCCGCATTAAAATTAGCCATTTTGAAAATATTCGACAGGTGCTGACAGCAAAAGATTCCGGGCAAGAATACCTGTTTCGTGAATGATGTCCATCACCAAGTGGAGAAATAAAACGAACTGTGCTTTTTCGTGAATGATGTCCATTACTACGGTAGAGAAATAATTGTGCTTCTCCTCTGACTGTGACATATAACGACACCCTCTTGCATAGACCAGACCAAGTTCAGAAAGAAGCAATGGATCTTGAACGAGGGAGCCTTGCCCACGCCCAGACTGGTCTCACGAAGATCTCCCCAGTACTGCCAGGAGGACGTGATTAAAATGACTCGTCAAAGGTACAAGCAACCTCATCGACTATTGGCTGGATTGACTAAAGGTGAAGGGGTCGAAGCCAGTTGCCATGGAAAAAGAATATTCCATGTAGTGGTGAATTTAGGCGGTATTACGCACTTTAATTTTCGTAGACGGGCAAATAATATAACCTTAGTAACAGCTAAAAAAAAAAAAGAAAAAAAAGTGTAATGATTATGCATCTTGGAAATTATTTAGAGAATAAATCTTCAGTCTAATGTAGTTTATATGTAAAGGGAAAGATATGTCCACGATGGGAGACCTACAGGTTATGAGACCTGCAGGTTATGGGACCTGCAGGTTATGAGACCTGCAGGTTATGGGACCTACAGGTTATGAGACCTTCAGGTTATGGGACCTACAGGTTATGGGACCTACAGGTTATGAGACCTACAGGTTATGGGACCTACAGGTTATGAGACCTGCACCTACACAGGTTATGGGACCTACAGGTTGAGACCTACAGGTTATGACCTACAGGTTATGAGACCTACAGGTTATGTACAGGTTATGACCTACAGGTTATGAGACCTACAGGTTATGAGACCTACAGGTTATGAGACCTACAGGTTATGAGACCTACAGGTTAGAGACCTACAGGTTATGAGACCTACAGGTTATGAGACCTACAGGTTATACAGGTTATGAGACCTACAGGTTATGAGACCTACAGGTTATGAGACCTACAGGTTACCTACAGGTTATGGGACCTACAGGTTATGAGGCCTACAGGTCATGAGACCTACAGGTTATGAGACCTACAAGTTATGAGACCTACAGGTTATGAGACTTACAGGTTATGGGACCTACAGGTTATGACACCTACAGGTTATGAAACCTGCAGGTTATGAGACCTACAGGTTATGAGACCTACAGGTTATGAGACCTCCAGGTTATGAGACCTAGGCCTACAGGTTATGAGACGGTTATGACACCTACAGGTTATGACACCTACAGGTTATGACACCTACAGGTTATGAGACCTACAGGTTATGAGACCTACAGGTTATGAGACCTACAGGTTATGAGACCTACAGGTCCTACAGGTTATGAGACCTACAGGTTATGAGACCTACAGGTTATGACACCTACAGGTTATGAGACCTACAGGTTATGACACCTACAGGTTATGACTACAGGTTATGTTATGAGACCTACAGGTTATGGGACCTACAGGTTATGACACCTACAGGTTATGAGACCAGGTTATGAGACCTACAGGTTATGAGACCTAGGTTCCTACAGGTTATGAGACCAACAGTTATGAGACCTACAGGTTATGACACCTACAGGTTATGAGACCCACAGGTTATGAGACCTACAGGTTATGGGACCTACAGGTTATGAGACCTACAGGTTATGAGACCTACAGGTTATGAGGTTATGAGACCTTCAGGTTATGAGGGTTATGACACCTACAGGTTATGAGACCTACAGGTTATGAGACACATACAGGTTATGAGACCTTTATGAGACCTACAGGTTATGAAGGTTATGACCTACAGGTTATGAGACCTACGGGTTCTGAGACCTACAGGTTATGAGACCTACAGGTTATGACACCGACAGGTTATGATACCTATAGGTTATGAAACCTACAGGTTATGAGACCTACAGGTTATGAGACCTACAGGTTATGAGACCTACAGGTTATGAGACCTGCAGCTTATGAGACCTACAGCTTATGACACCTACAGGCTATGAGACCTACAGGTTATGACACCTACGGGTTATGAGACCTACAGGTTATGTGACCTACAGTTTATGACACCTTCAGGTTATGACACCTACAGCTTATGAGATCCTTATGAGGAAGTACTTTCAAGGTAGCTAAACCTTCGTGGCGGCATTCCACTCATGGACGCTCGTTGCGTGTCATTCATGAGGGCTGGCAAATGGCCCTCACGAGAGATAAAAATGTTTACGATCTCGCAGACAGTCAGAGTGCATGAGTGTCGTCTTGATTTGTAAACCTCCAAGTTATTCTCATCTATTAGGGGCACGTCAGGTCCCTGTGTATCGGGTACGTTTCGGAAGGGACCTTGTGTACTGGTTGGTTATGTCCTTCCCTTGGTGTAGTATACGTAAAATGAATTAAAATGAAATAAAATAAAATGAATACGTAAAATTCGTGTAGTATACGTAAAATGAATTAAAATATAATAACTAAATAAATAATATATATATAATACATATATATATATATATATATATATATATATATATATATATATATATATGTATATATATATATATATATATATATATATATATATACTATATATATATATATATATATATATATATATTATATATATATGTATTATTATATTAATATATATAATATATATATATATATATATTATATATATATATATATATATATATATATATATATATATATATATATATGTATAATATATACATACATATATATATATATATATATATATATATATATATATATAATATATATATATATATATATATATTATATATATGTGTATATATACATCATATACGCGTGTGTTTTCTTTGCACACAAACACACACCCATAGACACGCATGCATAAATAAACACTCACAGACAGGCACGTGTACATATATATAAAGTTGTATATGTTGACAAATATCTAAATGCATATATTTTGTGTGTGTGTATGTGCGTGTTGTGCGTATTTGCGCGACTGCCTCGTTCTGGCTCACGGCCACCGTTGCTGGCCATTTCGCCTCCCCCCCCTCCCCCCCTCCCCCCGTGACCGACTGAGGCAACGGAACGTGCGATCAACAAAATGCTTTCGAGTTCAGCTGATTGGCTTCTATCGTCTCCTGACAACGCTTGCCAATCAAAACTGAAATCTTCAGTTCGTCACAGATAAGATAATTTTAGTAGTTATTAATCTCACTATTTTTTTTTCTATTGGTGTTCTTATTTAATGCTAAGAGGTATTACGGTATCCCAGCTTAATTCCGGTTCCCAGCTAAATTCCGGTTCCCAGTTTGGTTCCGGTTCCCATTCCGGTTTCCCAAATTCCGGTCCCAGGTTCCTTCCCAGGGTTCCCAGTTAATTAATATTCCGGTTCCCAGTTAAATTCCAGTCCCCCAGTTTTCCGTTCCCAGGTTCCCAAAATTCCGGTTCCCAGTTAAATTCCGGTTCCCATTAAATTCCGGTTCCCAGCTAAATTCCGGTTCCCAGCTTAATTCCGGTTCCCAGTTAATTCCGGTTCCCAGTTAAATTCCAGTAAATTCCCAGCTTAAATCCCGGTTCCCACAGTTTCGTTCCGGTTCCCATCTAAATCCGGTTTCCCAGTTAAAATTCCGGTTCCCAGCTTAATTCCGGGTTCCCAGTTAAAATTCCGGTCCCAGGTAATTCCGGTTCCCAGTTAAATTCCAGTTCCCAGCTAAATCCGGTTCCAGCTAAATTCCGGTTCCCAGTTTCGTTCCGGTTCCCATCTAAATTCCGGTTCCCATCTAAATTCCGGTTCCCAGCTAAATTCCGGTTCCCAGCTTCGTTCCGGTTCCCAGTTAAATTCCGGTTCCCATCATTCAGCTCCCGCTAATTCGGTTCCCAGTTCAATTCCGGGTTCCCAGCTTCGTTCCGGTTCCCAGCTTAATTCCGGTTCCCAGCCTAATTTCCGGGTTCCCAGCTTCGTTCAGGTTCCCAGCTAAATCCCGGTTCCCAGCCTAAATTCCGGGTTCCCATCTAAATCCCGGTTCCCAGTTTAATCCCGGTTCCCAGCTTAATCCCGGGTTCCCAGCCTACTTTCCGGGTTCCCAGCTTCATTCCGGATTCGTGCCTTGTCTCGCCCAAAATCCCGAAAGCTAAAACTGGGAACATCAAATTAAGACTTACCTGTTTGAACCCCCTGTACATGAGCCGGATCTCCTGCCGGGTGAACTTGGTTTGTTTGCATAGTTCCTCAAGCTTGACTGGTCTGTGTTTCACCGGCCGCACTGTCTCTGTAAGGGAAGGATAATTTTGTTTAGATCTATAAATTATGGAGTGTAGATTAGGTGTATTTGTTGTTTATATTGAAGGCAAGGGTGTCAATTGGAGGTAATGAGACCTTGTTAATTGCAGTGAAATTAGAGCATTATGATAATCAAACTGTATCTATAATCGGTTTTGATTCAGCATCGGAAAAGGCTTTCTGTTTCATAGTGATAAGAATGATAAGGATGATAATGATAATATTAATAATGTTTGCATAGTTCCTCAAGCTTGACTGGTCTGTAAGGGAAGGATAATTTTGTTTAGGATTCTGTGATGGTCTATAAATTATGAAGTGTAGATTAGATGGGATTGTTTATATTGAAGGCAAGGGTGTCAATTGGAGGTAATGAGACCCTGTTATTTGCGATGAAATTAGAGCATTGTGATAATCAAACTGTAATAATCAGTTTCAGTTCAGTTCAGTTGTTTAGGATTCTGTAATGGTCTATAAATCATGGAGTGTAGATTGGATGTGATTGTTGTTTATATTGAAGGCAAGGGTGTCAATTGGAGGTAAGGAGACCCTGTTAATTAAAATGAAATTAGAGAATTATAATCATCGAACAAGATTAATTAACAGTTTCAATTCAGCATCGGAAAAGCTTTCTGGTTCATAGTGATAAGAAGGATAAGGATGATAATGATGATATTAATAATGTTTGCATAGTTCTTCAAGCTTGACTGGTCTGTAAGGGAAGGATAATTTTGCTTAGGATTTTATAATCGTCTATAAATTATGGAGTGTAGATTAGATGGGATTGTTGTTTATATTGAAGGCAAGGGTGTCAATTGGAGGTAATGAGACCCTGTCAATTACGATGAAATTAGAGCATTGTGATAATCAAACTGTATCTATAATCGGTTTTAATTCAGCATCGGAAAAGGCTTTCTGTTTCATAGTGATAAGAAGGATAAGGATGATAAGGATGATATTAATAATGTTTGCATAGTTCCTCAAGCTTGACTGGTCTGTGTTTTACCGGCCGCACTGTCTCTGTAAGGGAAGGATAATTTTGTTTAGATCTATAAATTATGGAGTGGAGATTAGGTGTATTTGTTGTTTATATTGAAGGCAAGGGTGTCAATTGGAGGTAATGAGACCCTGTTAATTGCGATGAAATTAGAGCATTATGGTAATCAAACTGTATCTATATTCGGTTTTAATTCAGCATCGGAAAAAGCTTTCTGGTTCATAGTGATAGGAAGGATAAGGATGATAATGATAATATTAATAATGTTTGCATAGTTCCTCAAGCTTGACTGGTCTGTGTTTCACCGGCCGCACTGTCTCTGTAAGGGAAGGATAATTTTGTTTAGGATTCTGTAGATTGTGTAGATTAGATGGGATTGTTGTTTATATTGAAGGCAAGGGTGTCAATTGGAGGTAATGAGACCCTGCTAATTGCGATGAAATTAGAGCATTATAATCATCGAACAAGATTAATGATCAGTTTCAGTTCAGCATCGGAAAAGGCTTTCTGTTTCATAGTGATAAGAAGGATAAGGATGATAATGATAATATTGATAATGTTTGCATAGTTCCTCAAGCTTGACTGGTCTGTAAGGGAAGGAGATATTTGTTTAGGATTCTGTGATGGTCTATAAATCATGGAGTGTAGATTAGATGTGATTGTTGTTTATATTGAAGGCAAGGATGTCAATTGGAGGTAATGAGACCCTGTTAATTGCGATGAAATTAGAGCATTGTGATAATCAAACTGTATCTATAATCGGTTTTAATTCAGCATCGGAAAAGGCTTTCTGTTTCATAGTTATAAGAATGATAAGGATGATAATGATAATATCAATAATGATTTTATTATTATTATTGGTAGTAGTAGCAGTAGTAGAACAGTAATAGTAATATTGGTATTGATATTAGCATGATCATCCTTATCATTTTTA
>NW_020869463.1:1007625-1010883 GCF_003789085.1 Penaeus vannamei
TAATAATGATAATGATAATGACGATAATAGCAATAACACTAATGACAAATTAATAATGATAATAACATTACACAAAAGATAATAATGCTAAGAGTGACAATGATAATACTAGTGATAATAAACAAGGATTGTAATAATAATAAAAAAAAATGAATATAATAATGATTATGGTAATAGCAATCATCATGATAATAGTGATGATAATGATAATGATGATAAAAAATAATGATCATAAAACATAATTATAATGGTGACGTTTACAACGACAATCATAATAATGATAATGGTAACAATGATTATGATGATAGCAAAACAAAACACCAATGATTATAATTAACGAACAACGATAATGATAATGAAGAAGAACGAATAAAAAGAATTGATGATAATGATAATTAGAATAATGAAAATAAAAACAACATTGATGATGATATTGACAAGAACAATGAAGTAATTATAATAACAATGATAATGATAATATAAAAAGGATATAACAACAATGATATAATAATGATGATAACAGATAGTAATAATAATAATAATGATAATAATAATAATAATAATTAGTAGTAGTAATAGTAATGATATACAGTAATGATAATGATATAATAATAGTAATGATAATGCAATAGTAAGATTGATATGAATGAAATAATAAAGTAATAATAATGCTAACAATCATTAGAATCATTATCATATTAGAAGTAGTATAATAGTAGTAGTTGTAGTAATAGTCATAACAGTCTTGGTATTACTAGTAGCAAGCAGCAGTAGCAGTAATTTTAGTAATAGTATTAGTATTATGATTAGCAGTAGTAGTAGTAGTTCTAGCATTATTATTATTAGTAGTAGTAGTAGTAATAGTACTAATGATGATAATGATGATGACGATGATGATAATATTAATGACGATGATTTTGATTAGATATGATAATGATAATGATGATAATGCTTCTCTCTCTCTCTCTCTATCTGTCTGTCTGTCTGTCTCTCTCTCTCTCTCTCTCTCTCTCTCTCTTCTCTCTCTCTCTCTCTCTCTCTCTCTCTCTCTCTCTCTCTCTCTCTCTCTCTCCCTCTTTCCCTCTACCTGTTTGTCTGTCCGGCTATGCATCTTTCTGTCAGTTTATGCATCTATCTCTATTTGTTCACATACATCAAATTCAGAATCCCTGATGACGGGGCGGAAATCACAGATCTCTTTACCTCACACCAAATTCGAGCCATTCACACTTTTGACAAATAAGATATATTTCTTGGTATCTAACAACTCCTTTGTTATTGTTTTTTTATTATTATTATCATTATGCGTGCCAAATAGATGCAATTCAGTCTACGAAATTTGAAAGATATCATTAATTACGGGTTATTATAAGCCTTTTTGCAGTGAGAATATTCTGAACGTGAATTTCTTAACCACAGAAAAAATAAGACAATCTTAAGACTAAGAAGAAACACTCTCTAGCGACTCCAAGGTAAGCAATTCATCCGATTTCGCTTCCAAATGGGAGTCAAGGGAAGACAAATCTGTTTCTTAAAATAGCCCAGACACGTAGCAGTGCCTCGATAACGAGCCAAGTGCCATCGGATGATTGCGATGCTGTATCAATATGCAGATCATAAAAGTCTATTTTTTTTCGTACAACAGAAAAATATCAATGTATGCAGTATATATAAAAATTAATACAAATGAGCTCTATTTTCTCTTACAACAAAAAGATATAAATATATACAGTATATATGAATATAATACAAATTAGCTTTATTTAGGACCTGTTAATATTCCCCCAGCTAGTCCAAATACTAGCAAGTTCGATGGAAATTCTCTAAAACTTTGCTTTTCTCCTTCAAGACGTAAATATGTCTTCTAAGAAACAGCGAGCATAAACTGAGACAATGACGTCACAAGGAGAGCAACATACGTTTATTACTGTAAGTACAAAGGAGTGGGATAAGTAATATTAATACTGGTCATCGTATTTGAATAAATGAGTTATGTTATTATTATTAATATCTTTATCAAAATATTACTTTTACTATTATCATTGTTGTTTTTATTATCATTACTAATATCATCATTATCATTACTACTATAATCATTATTTTTTAATTGTTTTTTACTATCAATATTATCGTTATGATTATCATTTTTACTAATATCATTATTATTACTATTATCATTACTATCAACATTGCTATTCTTATCATCACTATTATCGTTATTATCGTAATTATCATTATTATTCTTGTCGTTGGTGGTGTTGTTATTGTCATTATTATCATCATTATTACTATCATCATCACCATCATTATTTTCACCATTACTAATATTATCATTATCATTATTTATAATCTTACTATTATCATCATTATCAATATTATTGTTTTTACTATTATCATTATTATTACTATCATTGTTTTATTGTTATCATTATCATTAATATTGTCATTATCATCATCATTACTATTATACTTATTTTATTACTATCATTTTCATCATAATCATTATTTTATCAACATCATTATTTATATTATTATTATCATAATAATTCATCATCATTGTTATTATTATCATAATAATTCATCATCATTGTTATTATGATTATCATTAATGTTACTATTATCATCACTGTCGCTATGATAATTATTATCGCTATAATTATAATTAACATTATTAGTATCATTATTATTGTTATTATCATTACTTTTGTTATCATCATTATCATCATTTTATTATCATTATCATTATTGTTATTATTATCATCACAATAATTATCGTTGCATCAATATCATTCTTGTTATCAATATTATCGTTGTTGTTGTTATCATAGTTATTATTAGTAGCAGTAGCAGTAGTATTGCGTTTAAAATAGTCATTAAAAATTGCTACTAAAAAGACAAAAAAAAAAAAAAAAAAAAAAAAAAAAAAAAATGGAGCTTAAATGGACCTTTACTATCATTATCATTATTGTTATTATCATTATCGTTGTTATTGTTATCGTTGTTATTGTTATAATTGTTATCATTATTATCATCATTATTATTATTAGTAGTAGCAGTATTGCGTGTAAAATAATGTCATTAGAGAAAGTTCTTCTTCAACTAATGATTTTAATTGGAACTTCAACTAATTATTTCAATTCTCGGGCTTAGAATATTGATTGACATATTTCCTTATTTTGACTCAAAGAGCAATCAGATTAACCGCTTTCAGAATCTGACGGATAATTACATTAATTTTAGATAATTCGTGGCTACGTG
>NW_020869463.1:1018757-1023757 GCF_003789085.1 Penaeus vannamei
TACGTTCTCGTGACCCAGACTCACCTCGACCAATATCCGGCTCTTGTTTACATAACATCCACCGGAAATGGAATGGGCTGGGTGTTTGCCTACATTCGCGTCGCTTCCGTGGGTTGTGGGTTGTGATATTTTGCTTTATGTTGTTGTTTGTTGCGTTCGTTGTTCTGTTTGTTGGTGTTTTTGTTGTGGTATTGCTCTTGTGGTGTTGCTCTTGTAGTATTAATTAAGCCTGTCTATCTCCTCATATTTCGAATAGAAATGTTGCCGGTTTTGTCGTCCGAATGCAAACGTTGTGAAATATGGCGGCAAAAATCCGTAGAGTTTGTAAAGTCTGCGCTTAGGATACGGGATACCATGATAGTGAAAACATAAATATGGTTTCCTGTGATGATGAATTAAACATATCAACACTATTCCTTTACGAGACACCCGATTAAAACATGTATATACATAGACACAGAAAAAAGCATGATTCAACGCAACAGGAAAACCACTTTTCTCTTTTACGCAAGAAAGTTTTTGCCGATCTCCTACAAGGCTATGAAACCTCCGGAGGCGAACTTCTCGAAGCACTAGAGGCGTCAAACGTGATTGGTCTTTCGCACATAAAAGGAAGCCCCGAAAGACAGGCAATTCAGTGCCTTTTCGACTTCGAGAGGGTGAATGTTTTCGCTCCTCCAAGAGCTTATTGGGACGAGAATCTCCCCGGTTGGTGGCTTCGTGCTTGCGAGAGAAACCGTTCAGGTGTGGTTAGTGGGATGGCTTGATGTTAGTGGTCTTAGTATGCTGAAGGAGGTCAGTTGCTGTTCTAAAAAAGGATAAGCGATTATCCGACATGCGCTTGAGAAAATATTTTAAATAAGACTATAAACAAATGAATGACTAAATCCTGGATATTTACTTACTAACATCAGATTAAAGAAATTTCTTTACTTTGAACATCAACGAATTTCTTCAAGAAAAAATAGAAAAAAAAACATCTTTCCGGGAGACACTCTTCCTAACATACCTGAATAAATAAATAAAATCCGTAATAACAGATTTCTAGGCTCTAGATGCTACGCACTCATCTGTAAATCCTGAAATTTCTAGAGAAACTTTCCTCAGAACATCGCCAGGCAATTTCGACGCCGGGCAGTGTTATACCAAGCGTAACGGGGGAGGGGGTGGAGTGGGGGTGGGGCAGGGGAAAAGAAGAGGGAAGGGGGTGTTATGCCAAGCGTAACGGGGGGGGTGGAGTGGGGGTGGGGGCAGGGGAAAGAAGAGGGAAGGGGGTGTTATGCCAAGCGTAACGGGGGATGGGTGGGGGGTTATGCAACGTAACGGAGGAGGGGGGGCAGGGGGTGGCACAGGAAAGAAAGGGAAAGGGGGTGTTATGCCAAGCGTAACGGGGAGGGGGTGGAGTGGGGGTAGGGGCAGGGGAAAGAAGAGGGAAAGGGGGGTGTTATACAAGCTTAACGGGGGAGGGGGTGGAGTGGGGGTGGGGCAGGGGGAAAAAGGGGTAGGGGGGTGTTATCCAAGCGAACGGGGAGGGGGTGGAGTGGGGGTGGGGGCAAGGGGAAAGAAGAGGGAAAGGGGGGTGTTATGCCAAGCGTAACGGGGGAGGGGTGGAGTGGGGGTGGGGGCAGGGGAAAGAAGAGGGAAAGGGGGTGTTATGCCAAGCGTAACGGGGGAGGGGGTGGAGTGGGGGTGGGGGCAGGGGAAAGAAGAGGGAAGGGGGGGTGTTATGCCAAGCGTAACGGGGAGGGGAGGAGTGGGGGTGGGGCAGGGGAAAGAAGAGGGAAGGGGGTGTTATCCAAGCGTAACGGGGGAGGGGGTGGAGTGGGGGTGGGGGCAGGGGAAAGAAGAGGGAAAGGGGGTGTTATACCAAGCGTAACGGGGGAGGGGGTGGAGTGGGGGTGGGGCAGGAGGAAAGAAGAGGGAAAGGGGGGTGTTATGCCAAGCGTAACGGGGGAGGGGGAGGAGTGGGGTGGGGCAGGGGAAAGAAGAGGGAAAGGGGGGGTGTTATACCAAGCGTAACGGGGGAGGGGGTGGAGTGGGGTGGGGGCAGGAGAAAGAAGAGGGAAGGGGGGTGTTATGCCAAGCGTAACGAGGGAGGGGGTGGAGTGGGGGTGGGGGCAGATGAAAGAAGAGGGAAGGGGGGGTGTTATGCCAAGCGTAACGGGGGGAGGGGTGGAGTGGGGTGGGGGCAGAGGAAAGAAGAGGGAAAGGGGGGTGTTATGCCAAGCTTAACGGGGGAGGGGGTGGAGTGGGGGTGAGGGCAGGGGAAAGAAGAGGGAAAGGGGGGTGTTATACCAAGCGAAACGTGGGGAAAGGGGTGGAGTGGGGGTGGGGCAGGGAAAGAAGAGGGAAAGGGGGGTGTTATACCAAGCGAAATGTGGGGAAGGGGGTGGAGTGGGGGGGGGGCAGGGGAAAGATGAGGGAAAAAAGAGACATGCAAATGTGTAGGTGTTATTGCCTATGAGTGGGTGTACATTTCTGTATGTGGATGTGTGTATGTAGAGTGTGTCTGTGCGTTTTGTTTGTGTGTGGGGGTGAAACATAAACATAAATAGCTTATGACGTAAGGCAATGAAATTACTATCGGCAATACGAACACTTATGAAACGGTAATGAAACTAACAGAACATGCAACATTAGTACCAAAACCACAATTAACAAAAATATTACTGAATTACTGAAAAAACGAAATAAAGAAAATTATGATAATGAAAAGGGTCATTGGCCTACCAAGCTAGCAATTACACTCGCTTATATTAAAATTAATTAGTTTATTAACTTCATTAACTCAGTAACGCCACACATTTTCAAAATAGAAAATGTGAGTTTCATATATAATTTTTCTTCATTTTCTCCTTTATCAATCTATTTGTATCCTTTTATCTTTCCTGTGTTTGTTGTTTTACTTGGCAAAAGAGAAGAGAAAAGAAACGCCGTGATGTAGATACAGAAAATAAGAACAAAAACAATAACAGTAAAAATCAATATTTACAGCAAAGTTAAAAAATGGAAGCAGATGAAATATAAAGAAATACAATACAATACATATATACATACATATGCGTGCATAGGTAACTTACACACACACATACATATGTGTGTGTGTGTGAGTGTGTGTGTGTGTGTGTGTGTGTATGTGTGTGTGTGTGTGTGTGTGTGTGTGTGTGTGTGTGTGTGTGTGTGTGTGTGTGTGTGTGTGTGTGTATGTGTGTGTGTGTGTGTGTGTGTGTGTGTGTGTGTGTGTGTGTGTGTGTGTGTGTGTGTGTGTGTGTGTGTGTGTGTGTGTATGTGTGTGCGTGCGTGTGTGTGTGTCAATGAACGAAAAGTGAATATTCCCCGTCTAATCCTTGAAAGAGAATGTCGCTAAACTCTACGGGGAGAGCACGCCGCATTTGGATACGACGTAGGCGCGGGAGGCCACGCGCACGGACACCACTCAGTCTGCCAAAGTATGAACCGCTTCGACCCCTGTATTCGGAACGCAAGCCCTTCATTCCATTCACGAGTCGAAACTGGTGATTCACACATTGATAACGCGGCTCAGATAACGAAAAGGGATGAAGAAAAATACAAAAAGTAACTGAGATGAGGGGAAAGGAATAAAACGGGGAACAGATGATGAAGAAAAATAGAGCGATTAGTGAAGATATTTAAGAATAAGAGAATAGAGCCAAAAAAGGATAAAGAAGAGAAATGATAAAAAAGACTGACAAAAATGCCCAAGTGAGATAAAGAAGAGACAAAGGGTCAAAGGGAGATGAAGAAAAGATGAAAGACCCGGGAGAGATTGATAGTAATGATGATAATGATAATGATTATATTAATATTATTAATGATGATAAGAGAAATATAAACGATTATTACAATAATAAATTTGAGGATAATAATGGCATTAAAGTCGATAATTATGATAATGACCATATTGATGATAATGGTGATATTGATTAATTGTATAATTTAATCATTACCATCATTATTATTACGATAATGATAATAACATTGTTATGATGATAATAATAAGGATAGCAGAAGTGAAAAATAATATCAATAATAATAATACTAGTAATAATAATAATGATAATGAAAATAACAGTAATAATAATAATAATAATAATAATAATAATAATAATGATAATAATAGTGATAATTATGACTTTGATGGTAACGCTGATAATTATCGTTATTATATATTCATTATCTTTATCATTAGTGTTATCAGTACCATTACACACATATGCACCAAGACAAACATCAATGTCGTGTCACTGCAATTTCCTTTTTCCAGGACGCTGGTCTTCTTCCCACTGCACAGAAGGAATAAACAAGCTTGCGTATAGGTGTGTACGCGCGTGTGTGCGTGAGAGTACGTGTGTACATGCGCACGTATACATAGACACACATCAGTGTACATGTGCTTCATTATAAGCATGTGTAGATCCATGTCCGCTTTTGCCTGTGCCCCCACCCCTCCCCCTTCATCCGGGTCCCCTTCAGGAGACTCGCACGCTCGGCAAACACTCATCGCAGAGTCTCTTCCTTAACGCAACTTTACCTGTCCGGAGAGTAAGGGGGGGGGGGGGCAGGTACACACATACACACATAAGACAGATACACATAAACATACAGACACGAAGGGTACTCACATACGACACACATAAACACACATACACCCACATAAACACACACATGCACATACACCACATAACACACACACACATAAACACACACATCACCCACATAAACACACCCACATAAACACACACATGCACCCACATAAACACACATACCCACATAAACACACACATACACATGCGTGCGCGCGAGCCTGCATACACACATGAGCACACATACACACATGCACATATACAAACTCACACAAAATACTGACGTTCATTCTTCAGATTAAACATTTTTACTTCTTAAGGAGTTAACCATCCAATCAAAAGCTGTTAATTTTAATTTTTTTTTCCTCTTTCATCTCATTATTTCGCCTTTTTGAT
>NW_020869463.1:1028757-1031257 GCF_003789085.1 Penaeus vannamei
GACCTTCCTTGGGTATTTAGAGCCCCCCCCCCTTTTCCTTCTCTTACCTCTAACCCCCTACTTCCTCTCCGCCCCCCTCCCCCTCCCTATACGTCCACCAAGGAATGTCATCTTGATTTCTGGAAGAGGAGGGGGGAAGGGGGGGGAGCAGGAGGAGGGGGAAGAGGGGGAGGAGAGGAGGAGGGAAGAGGGGAGGAGCGGGAGGGGGAAGAGGGGTAAGAGTTAGGAAGGGAAAGAAGGAGGGGAGGGAAGGGAGAAAGAGGAGGGGAGGAGGGGGAGTAGGAAGGGGAGGGAAGGAGGAGGAGAAAGAAGGAGAAGCTGGGTGAGAGAAGGAAGAGAAGCGGGGAGAGAGAATGAGAGGATATGGAGAAGAGAAAGGAAAGGAGGCACAGAAGTTAAAAGTAGAGAGGAAGAGATGGAGAAGGGGGAAAGGAAGAAGGAGAGTAGGGAGATGGAAGAAGCGGAGAAGGAAGGGATGTGAGAAGGGAGAGGAATAGGAGCGGGATCGCGTAGGCCTATCACGCGCTGTGGCGAAGGGCGCGCCGATCTCCGGTTCGCGGTCGAGCTCTGGTCGTCTGCGCGATTTCTGACTTGGCGTGAGGGCAGGGGAGGGGGAGGCTGTTCTCTCTTCCGTTCTCTCTTCTCTTCCCTTCATTTCGCTTCTCTTCTCTCTTCTTTTTTTTTACTTCTCTCTTTTTTCTTCGTTTTGTTCTCCTTCTCTCTCTCTCTCTCTCTCTCTCTTCTCTCTCTCTCTCTCTCTCTCTCTCTCTCTCTCTCTCGCCTCTCTCTCTTCTCTCTCTCTCTCTCGTCTCGCGGTTAGCGTGTTGGTCTAGCAATCTTGGCTGCCCTGCGCTCAATTCCCTGGCGCGGTCAGTGGATGGGTAACCCCGGCCATTCCTTACACACAGGGGGAGATTTGGAAGCATAATAAAACAGATAGTTTGTCACATCAAAGAATATCCGTTGTCACAAATGGAATTAAAACCAAAATCTTTAAAATCTCTTTCACTCTCTTTCTATATATTCTTTCCGTTTAGGTGTGTGTATACATACATACATACACACACACACAATTACATATATATACATATAATATATATAATATATTATATATATATATATATATAGATATTGCTGTGTTGTGTGTGTCGTGTGGTGAGTGTGGTGTGTGTGTGTGTTACATATATACATACACCACACACACACACACACCACACATACCACACACACCACATCACATATATACTATTTATATACTATATATAGTTAGGGTATATAATATTATATATATATATATTATAAATAATATATATACATATATACATATACTATATACATAATATATATACTACATATACATATATATATATATATACTATATATATAATATATATATATATATATACATATACATATATATATACAACCACACACACACACACACACACACACACACACACACCACACATAATATATATGTATATATAATATATATATATATAGATATAGATATAATATAGATATATGATTAGATAGATATGTGTTGTGTGTGTTCATCCACACAATACTATTTCATAACCCAAGCGTTCGGGTAACGAGTGCATCAGCCGCTGGATGATATTCTACACCCTCACATGAACTCACATTTAATGCGTGTTTATATTTATACATAAAGTGTGAGTTTATGTACGTGTAGAATATCACCCAGCGGCTAAAGCTGCTCGTTATCCGAACGCCTGGCTTATGAAATAGTATTGCCAGGGTCCGCTGATGAGACGTTAGCGAAGGCGAGGATAAGGAGGTCGGGCAGGGGAGGGAGTGAGGAGAGGAGGGGAGGAGAGGGAGAGAGAGAGGGGGGAGAGAGAGAGAGGGGAGGAGAGAGGAGAGAGAGGCAGGAGGGGGGAGGGAGAGAGAGGAGGAGGAAAATAAGGCAGAGACCCAAGTGTTGTGCAGAGAGAAAGAGAGAGAGAGAGAGAGAGAGAGAGAGAGAGAGAGAGAAGAGAGAGAGAGAGGAGAGAGAGAGAGAGAGAGAGAGAGAGAGAGAGAGAGAGATACAGACAGACAGAAACAGACACAAAATCACGCACACAGATACCCAGAGAGACAAGACACGACGAGACAGACCAACAGACCAGCAGACAGAAACAGGCAGTAATGCTACCCTATGTTCCCAGACCAAACACACAACATAAACACCTTCTCCCCCCCCCCCCAGATCCAAACCTCATCCCCGGAGACCAGCATCTCGGCGCAGCTCAAAGGGAATCACCAACAGGCAGACGACCGTGATGATGAGTACTTAATTGGGAATATTTCCAAGTACTCAGCGACAAAAAATCAGATTGATATCTCTTTCTTTTTATTTTTTTCTATCTCTTTCTGTGTGAATTCTTTATACAGTTTGTTCAGTTTGTTTTAAATGGTGGAAAGCTATCCCTGCATTTGCTATACATAGAGAGAAAAGGAGAAGAAAAATATATATCACAAAATCTTTTTCAAT
>NW_020869463.1:1061257-1065088 GCF_003789085.1 Penaeus vannamei
GATTTGGAAGGGACCGAGGGGGAGATGGGGAGCGAGGGAGGGGAGGGGAGATGGGAGTGGGGGAGGGAGGGGGATATGGGGAGATGGGGAGGGAGGAGAGAAGGGGAAAGGGAGGACCGAGGGGGAGATGGGAGCGAGGGAGGGGAGGGGGAGAGGGGAGCGAGGGAGGGGAGGGGGAGAGGGGAGCGGGGAGGGGGAGGGGGAGATGGGAGAGCGGGGGAGGGAGGGAGAGAAGGGGAGAAAGGGAGGACCGAGGGGAGATGGGAGCGGGGAAGGGAGGGGGGAGATGGGGAGCGGGGGAGGGGAGGGAGAGAAGGGAGAAAGGGAGGACCGAGGGAAGATGGGGAGCGGGGGAGGGGATGGGAGGACGGAGGGGGGGTAGGGGAAGCGCGTGGAGTGGACGAGATGAAAACAGAAACCAATTACGGATTCGGTCTTTCAGCTTTCTATGGAATTCTGGATTTTTTCTGTATATTTCAAGGACTTTTTTCGCATATACATGGTTGTGTGTGAAAATATATGGATATATTTGTGTATGTGTGCGCACGCGCGCGCGTTTGTGTGTGTTTATATGGATGTACGTATGTATGTCTGCTTTCATACATATGTATACATATATTGATAGATAGATAGATAAATATAGATATACATGTGAGTAAACACTCACACACACACACACACACACACACACACACACACACACACACACACACACACACACACACACACACACACACACACACACACTCTCTCACACACACACACACACACACACACACACACACACACACACACACACACACACACACTCACACACACACACACACACACACACACACACACACACACACACACACACACACACACACACACACACACACACACACACACACACACACACACACACACACACACACACACACACACACACACACACACACACACACACACACACACATACATGCATACATATATATATATATATATATATATATATATATATATATATATATATATATATATATATATATATATGTATGTATGTATGTATATGTATATGTATATGTTATATAATATATATATATATATATATAATATATATATGTATGTATGTATGAATGTATATGTATATATATATATATATATATATATATATATATATATATAATATATATATATATATATACATACGTATATTTTCGTTCTCACGTCCCGGCTCACATATCCCTACTATCTTTTTTCAATTTTTCACTTATTCGTTCACTTTATAACCCCTATTTTCTATCAACATGAACTGTGCACACACATGTGTATGTGTATGTGTCTAAACAAGAGTTCACTCTTGATGTAATCTCGTAATGCTGAAAAAAAAGTTAATCAAGAAGATATGTTTGAGTTAACCCTGAAATGGTCACATTTTCTTTATACCTTGCAAACCATGACACGTTTTTGTTCACGAGGGATCTTGTTAAACATAACCATATTAGTATATATTTTCTGTTTTCTTAACCCACGCAAATCCCTGTTCACGCAAGCAAAAGCCCTCTGATATTTCTCCTGTCATGATGATGATGATGATAATGGTAATAATGATAATAATGATGATGATATTAGTAGTAGCAGTAGTAGTAATGATAATAGTAATAATAATGATAATATTATTAATGATGATTGATGATAACGATAATAATAATGATTGAAATTATAATAATAATGATGATAATAATGATAACAATAGTAATAACTATAATGATATAAATAACAATGATGATAACAATAATAGAAGCAATGATTATGATAATCATAGTGGCTTCATTAATTATAAAAAATAGTGTTGATAATAATTATAACGATAAGAATAACAAGGATAATAATAATAATAATAATAATAATAATAATAATAATAATAATAATAATAATAATAATAATAATAATATTGATAATAATGATAACAATAATAGTAACAATAATGATGATAGTGACAATAACAATGATGATGATGATACCAGTAATAATAATAATGCTGATGATAATGACAAGAAGAAGAAGAAAAAGAAGAAGAATATTAATAATAATGATAATAATAGTAATGATGATAACGCTAATGATAATGATGAAAATAAAAACAATAGTAATTATCATTAGCAGTATTAGTACGAGTAATAGTAGTACTAATAATAGCATTTGTACTAGTAGTAGTAGTAGTAGTAGTACTACTACTACTACTACTACTACTACCACTACCAGTACTACTACTAATACTAATGCTATTACTACTACTACTGCTACTACTACTACTACTTCTAATAATGATGATAATTATAATAGCAATACCACTACCAATTAGATCTTTTTTTTAAGTGATAATAAGGAAAGACGAAATGGGAAGGTGGAGAGGAGTGAAGAAAGATGGACGAGAAAGAAGAAAGAAAAGAGAGAAACATAAAAGAAAAAGAAGAAAGTTGGAGAAGTAAGAATGAAAGGGACGAGATAAAACAAGGGATGAGGAGAAAAATAACAAGGGATGCAAGAGATACTGGTGAAATGAGAGAAGAGGAGTGAGGGAAATAGAGAAGAAAAAAGAAAAGGGAAGGAGGAGAGGGAAAAAACGAAAATAATTGCGAAAATTAAGGGTTAAAGGAACAGAAGAGAAAATCAAAATAGAGTAAAAGGGGACATAGAGAGAAGAAAATATAAGAGAGGGAAGAGAGGGAATTAAAAGAAAAGGGGAAAGAGTAATTACGAAGTGAAAAGAGGGGAGAGTAAAGATTACGCAGAAAATAACTAAACGAATGGGGGATTCATAAGAAATGAAAGAATTGAGAAAGCAGGTCAATAAGAGATAACCATAGGAAGAAGTGAGAAGGAAAAGAAGGGGAGGGGACAGGATAGGGTTGAATAAATAGAACATCTGATAATGTAAGAGATAGAGAAGGGATGGAAGAAGAGGAAAATATTATTTGAATCTAAAATGATGCAATAAAGGACAAAATGAAGAAATGGAATCAATGAACGAGCAAAGTTGAATTACTAAGAAGGTACAAAGTATATCAGGAAAGAAATCTTTAGAAAAGGACTGAAAAATTACGTTATTTCAGAATCAAAGAAGCTCTTTAAACCACTTAGAAGAGGTTGGTTATACTGGTGTTTGAAACTTGAATACTGAAGTTATTGAAAACTCAATTGATTTTAACAGTTGCAGTAACAGTATCTCAGTTGACATTTCGAATTATTATATAAATACAATCTGACGTTCGGCGCGTCGAGTGTTCTAATTATTGTATTTGATATATATATATATATATATATATATATTATATATATAATATATATATATATATATATGTATATATATGATCATTGATACGCCAAATGTATAACACAATTTTTGTTTATATATGGTTAATGACGTCATACCCAGACACCTTGCACGCATTCTCTACTAAGTGAAATTTCATATGATATATTCCAGCCACCTGAATTAAAGATGAACATATCTTATTTAATGTTGAAAATAATTAAAGCATATCTAGCTTATTTAATCTACTATAAGTGAATACATTTTGAAATTCATCATGAAATTATATTCTCAGTCGCCTTATTTCGACTCGACCATAGTTCATTTGAATACTAAAGGATGACATAGATAAATTAAATTTTCATATCACTCTTACAAACAGGCATACCATTATAAATATTCTTTAATTTAATAACGAACGCCCACGGTTTGTTTTTATCCGTGTTTTTCTTTTTTTCTTTGCTTGGTGTTCTTGTTGTTCTCTCCGTCCACCTGTTGATCCAGGCTGAGGTAGGTCTTTTCTCTTATAATTG
>NW_020869464.1:20482-22982 GCF_003789085.1 Penaeus vannamei
TGGAAGGGGAGGAGTGAGGGGAGATGAGAGTGGGTGGAGGGGTGAGGGGAAGGAGGGGGAGGGGGGCGAAATGGGTCTGGAAAGGGGAGGGAAGGTGATGAGAGTGGGTGGATGAGGAAGAGAGGAAAAAGAGAAGAACAGAGAGAGGAAGAGTTAGGAAAAGAAAGAGAGGGTATGAGTTGGAGGTGGAAGAAGGGGAAAGAGAGGAAGAGGGAGAAGAGAAAGAAAGGAAGAGGAAGGACTAGGTGGCGAAAGAACTGAAGGTATGAGAAGGAGAAAGAGAAAGAGAAGAAAAGGAAGTGGAGTTGGCGAAGGGAGGGAGAGTTAGGGAAAAGAAAAGGGCAAATAAAGAAGGCATAAAACAGTGCAATAGAGAGGAGATAGAGAAGTGAAGCGGAAAAGAAGGGGATGGATAGAAATGCGAAGAAGAAGAAGAGAAAGAGAAAGAGACAAAAGAGATGAAAAAAGGGAGACAGGAGAGAAGGAGAAACAGATTCTCTTTTTGTCTCTGATTTTTTCTTATTTCATTCCTCTTTGTTCTTTTGTTCTTTCATGTCTGTTCACTCTTTTGTTCCCATTCATGTTTTGTTCATCAGTCTTTGGCAATAAGAGAACAACAGATGATTCGGTGATTCGGTGGCTTTCTTTGGTGATATAATGACTATTAATATGAAAGTTATCTATAATGATTGATGTGATAATAATAGTAACAATGATAAAAATATAATGATGATGATGATTATAATAATGATATGAGGATGAGGATGATGATGGATGATGATGATGATGAATGATGATGATGATGATGATGATGATGATGATGATGATGATGATGATGATGATGATGAGGATGATAATAATGATGATGATAATAATTACAATAACAACAATAATAAAAAAGAAATAACAATAATAGCAACAACAATAATCATAATAATAGAAGTAAGAATGATAATGATAATAATAAGATAATAGTAACAATAGTAATAATAATAACAATATCAATAAAAATGATTACAATACTAGTGATAACAATAATTAAAATAATGATCAAAGTAAAAAAAATATATATATATGAATAAAAGATGCCGGGAAAACGAACCCGGGTCAACTGCTTGGAAGGCAGCCATGCTCACCACTATACACCATCGCTTTCTTATTTTAATTGACAAATTGGCTTATTAAATTTTGTCTATTGGTTTCCTTTTATCTCCAGCAGTCTGTCTGTCTGTGTGTGCAGTATGTATGTGTCTGTTTATTGTCTGTGTGTGTGTGTGTTTCTGTGTCTGTTTCTGTTCCTGTCTGTGTGTGTGTGTTTCTGTGTCTGTTTCTGTTCCTGTCTGTCTGTGTGTGTTTCTGTGTCTGTTTCTGTTCCTGTCTGTGTGTGTGTGTTTCCGTGTCTGTTTCTGTTCCTGTCTGTGTGTGTGTGTTTCCGTGTCTGTTTCTGTTCCTGTCTGTGTGTGTGTTTCCGTGTCTGTTTCTGTTCCTGTCTGTGTGTGTGTTTCTGTGTCTGTTTCTGTTTGTGTGTCTCTTGTCTCTTTTTCTGTCTGTGTGTCTATCTGATAATAACAATAAAACTGATAATGATAATAATAACACTACTGCTAGTAATATGCTATTCTCACTCACTATACCACCATCGCTTCCTTGTAGTATATGATAAGCTGGCTTTATAAATTCTGTCTACTGGATTATCTTTATATCTAGCAGTCTGTTTGTTTGTGTGTAGAGTATGTATGTGTCTGTTTCTGTTTGTGCCTTTTTCTGTCTGTGTGTCTGTCTGATAATAACAATAAAACTGATAATCATAATAATAACACTACTACTAATAATAATAATATGTTTAGCTAACCACTATACCACCATCGCTTCCTGAAATTGATAATAATAGTAATGAAAATAATGATAACATTGATGATAAAGATGATAACAACAATGATTTCGATAACAGCAACAGCGAGAATAATGATAATGATGATAATCATAATAGAGATGATTATCATCATTGTTATAATTATTTTTATCATTATTATCATTATATCAATAATAACGATGATGATGATAATATAATGAATAATAATAATGATAATAGTAATAATAATAATAAAAAAAAAAATAATAACAATAATAATAATAATAATAGTAATAATAATAATAATAATAATGATAATAATAATAATAATAATAATAATAATAATAATAATAATAATAGTAATAATAATAATAATAATAATAATGATAATAAGTAATGATGATAATAATAACAATAATAACAATGATAATGATAATGATGATAAAATAACAGTAATAATAATGATAATAACATAACAATAACAATGATAATAAAAACAAAAACACAACACCAGCAACAACAACATCACAACCACTAATTAATAATAAAACAATTAATAATAAAAAACAGCTTCTGCAAGAGACAGAACAGGAGGCAATTAAGAATTCAGCGAAGCGTGGAAGGCAACATGAAGAACTGTCAGGATGA
>NW_020869464.1:30482-35482 GCF_003789085.1 Penaeus vannamei
ATAATAATAATAATGATAATAATAATGATAAAATTGAAAAATAATAATGATAATAAATAAATATGATATATAATAATTATATATATGATAATAATAATGATAATGATAATAACAATAATGATAATAATGATAATAACAATAATAATAATAATGATAATATAATAAGGGGGGACACAAGTGGATACACGTAATTTGAAATGATAATGGGAATAATAGTAATGATAAGAATGATAATGATAATAGTAGTAATGATAATGATAGCAATAAAATGATTATAATCATAATAGTAATAAAGATAATAACAATGATAATGATAAGAGCAACAATAATGATAAAAATAACATAATGATAATAATAGTAATAATAATAATGATAATAATAAGGATAATAATAATGATGATAACAGTGATGATGGTGACAATAATATCGATGATGATGATGAATAACAGTAATGTAACAATAATAATGCATAATAATAATAATAGTAACAATAATGACAGAAAAGATAATGATAACATTTATGATGATTATTATGATGATGATGAAATAGTGATAATAATGATGACAATGGTAGTAATTATAATAATGATAATGAAATGATAATATAATTATAGCAATAATAATGATAATGATTATATGATATAACAATATTTATAGTAATATAATGATATGATAATAAAGATAATGATGATAATAACAGGGGAACGAGAAGGACGATGACGAGGAATAGGAGGAACAAGGAAAAGAAAAAGTAGAAGGGACGAATCAGAAAAAAAGAAGAGAGGAAAAAATGAAAAAGTGGAGGGAGAAGAAGAGAAAGAAAGTATAGGAAAGAGAAAAATAAAATCAATATAAATGTGAACAAAGCGCGGCGGATGATAAGGAGAAGAAGAAGAAAAAGAAAGAAATACAGATAAGACAGAAAAAAAGAATGATAGGAGCGAAAAAAAGAAAGAAAAAAAAGAGAATAGAAGAAGAAAGAAAGAAATTAAAACAAAAACAAGAAGAAAGAAAGAAAGAAAAAAAGAGAAAAACAAAGAAAACAAGAAGAAAAGAGAATGAAGAAGAAGAAAGAAAGAAATTAAAACAAAAACAAGAAGAAAGAAAGGAAGAAAAGAAAAAAAGAGAAAAACAAAAACAAACAAGAAGAAAAGACAATATTAAGAAGAGAATAAAAAAAAGAAAAGTGGAACAACTCTATCTCTTTCGGGTGTGATAGATGGTGTCTGTTTTAACATGCGACTATAATGGCTCCGTTTTCTTCGTTAATTGTTGTTCCATGGCAGGGGGTACTGCCTTCCATTTACTGGCCCCTTTTTTAACTCCTTTTTTATACGTTTTGGGGTAATTGATGAAGTTATGTTGGGCAGAATATTTCGGGGGGAAAATATTGCCTTTTAAGTTTTGGGTTTTTGGGTTTTATTTAATGTGCATTTTTGGGTTTTTGATAAAAGGGGATGTTTTATAGGTTTGTTTATACGGTATGTTCGATATATTTTCTGATTCTGGTTTGGTAGGAATGAGAGGAGAGAGAAGAAGAGAGAGGAAGAGAGAGAGAGAGAGAGAGAGAGAGAGAGAGAGAGAGAGAGAGAGAGAGAGAGAGAGAGAGAGAGAGAGAGAGAGAGAGACAGAGACAGACAGACAGACAGACAGCTAGAGACAGAGAGAGACAGAGACAGAAAGAGACAGACAGACAGAAAGCAGAGACAGACAGAGACAGGCAGAGAGAGAGAGAAGGAGGAAAGAGAGAGACAGAAATAAACAAACAGACAGACGGAAACAAACAGAAACAGACAGAGACAAACACAGACACAGAAAGAGAGAGAAAATTTCCAAATTTCGAAAGCATATTTATGGCCCTGGAATCGCAGTGATATTTCACGAGGAGGAACGCGTCAAACACACACAAACACACACTTACAGTCACGCTAACACACCCGAACCCAGACACCCGTATATAAACACCAATCACAAACACTAAAACACATGTTCCCACAAATATTATCAACAAACACACCTACACATAAACACACGTTTCCACAAATATAAACAATAAACACACTTTTACACATAAAGGCACAAAAAAAAAATAAAAAGAAACACACGCAAAACACATATATACAAGCACACACACACACACACATATACACACACACGTACAAACACACAGTCAAACCCCCATACACTTTTTATCCCAATACCCGCTCCCCTACCCTACACCCCTCCTTACCCCTCCCCATCTCCCCTACCCCCCCCTTCTTAACCCACCATCCCCTCCCCACCCTTACCACACCCCTCCTTATCCCTCCCCATCTCCCCTACCCCCCTCTTTCTTAACCCACCACCCCCTCCCCACCCCCCACCACACCCCTCCCCGCCTCCCCACCCCTACCACACACCCTCTGATTAATCGCCGAAATATTCATAACGTAATATCCCCCCCACCCCTCCCTCCACCGTCTTTAACCCCCCCCCCCCCTTACATATAGCGACCCTCTACACATAGCGGCCAGGTCCATAGGGTCTATATTCTAGGCCTATGATGATAAATACGCGAAAAAATGACGTCATTATTGATAATTGAAGTCGGGGCATTTAAATCACCTCTTTGTGCCTCGTGGGGTTTGGCCTCAACCCACGTCGCTCCAGCGCTGGCATTTAGGGCGTCAGGTATGGATTGGGGCGAGGGTGGGGGCGGGGGATTAGGGGAGAGGGTGGGGAGGTTGAGGGAGGGGAAGGGGGGAGTGATTGCGTGGAAGGGGTGAGAGGTTGGGGGAGGTATGGATTGGGGGCGAGGTTGGGGGTGGGGAAAAGAGGTGAGGGAAGGGGCGGGACTGGGGGAAGAGGCGGGTTGGGAGAGGGGTGAGGGAAGGGGTAGGGAGGTTGAAGGAGGGGGAGGGGAGTGATTGGGTGGAAGTGTTGAGGAGTTGGGGGAGGTATGGATTGGGGGGTGGGGAAGGGAGGGGGTGGGAGGAGGCGTAACTGGTTAGAGTTGCGGATGTTGGGCGGAGGTATAGACTTGGGGTTGGGGTTAGGGGTGGGGAGCGGGGAAAGAGGGAAGATGGGATGAGGATATGAGGGTGGTTGGGGAGGGAGGAGGAGGGAGGGGTTGGGGAGTTGGCTGGGGGAGCGAGAAAGGGTTGAGGTTCCGGGAGTTTATTAGGGGGGGGGGAGTTAGGGAGAAAAGAAAGAACGGAATTATAGGGTTGGTTAGGGAGGAAGGGGTTGAAATTGTAAGGGGGGGAAAGGTGGGGTCAAAGTTGTTGTGGGGTTGGGAAAATCTGTTGAGGTTGGAGAGGAGTGAAGAAGGAAGAAGAAGGGAGGGAGGGTGGAGGAAGAGGTTTGTATGGGGTTAGAACGAGAGGATGAGGCTTAGGGTTGTAGGGAGGAAGGTGTTGTGAGGTTAGGAGGTAAATGAGCGCTGGAAAAAAGAAAGAAAAAAATCGTTGTTGTGTATTAAATATGAAAAGGAAAGGGAAAATCAGCCACATGATATGAAGAAAACAAACGTTCATTTTCATTATCCTATTGTGGATGTTTTTCATTTTTCTTTTTTTTTCGTGTACTCATTATTGTTTTATTTTTCACGGTGTCATAAGGTTCCTGAAGACTTTTCAAAGAATTAAATTAAGGGAAATTAAGGTTAAATGCGGGGATGGGGGGTATAGGAGAAGGAAGGGGGGGGGGTAAGCAGGAATAAAGCAAAGAGCAAAGCGTTCTGTGAGGTTTATTAAGTTTTCACAAAATTCGGGCGTGGTAATTCGGATGGGCGCGTGGGAAGGATCTGACGGCTAAGTAAACCTCGTGCATGAGAGAGAAATCATGCAGTCGGCTGACTTTTGCGGAAGGAATTCAAATAATGGGGTTACCTGAGCTCAAGGACCTGGCAATATGAATGAACTGGTTGGTATGTCGACGTAAAGTTTTATTTCCCCGAAAAAAAAGGTGTTGGTGTCTTATATATTCAGAGGTGAAGGAAAGAGTAAAGAATAAAGTGAATTTTATCAGTCACACTCTCGTGATATCAGTAGAATTGAGAATAAAAGTCTTGTTATATATACAAAAAAGTGACATTTTAAACTTCCGTGGTTTTCAGGGCGACGGCGGTGCCAGGCGTGTCGGTACAACAGTTTGGTCCCGCGGTGCCAATCCTGGGCAGCGGTCGTTGCCGGGATGCTGGGTAGTCCTTCAGTGTCCGCCTGGACGGTAGCGGAGGAAGTAGAAGTATAGCATTCCTGGTGAAGTGTTCCCGTGAGAGACGTGTTTCTGTTCCCAAATGAGCTTTTTTGGAAAAGTTGGAAGAGTTTGGTCATTCCTAATATTAACGTTGTGTTTTATATAGTGTTCTTTGGATGAACGTGTGTGAAAGATAATTTGACGATACGATATTACTTTCGGAATGTCAAAAGTTTTTGTAACATAAATATCCATATATAGATAAACCATGTGCTAACAACGATAAAATATATCCAAAATCAAAAGAAAAGAAGAAAATAATAATGGAACAAAGATAAGATAAAAAAAAAAACATAAACCAAACAGATAAAAAATAATAATAAACCAGTGACATTAAGACTCAGAAAGATAGAAAGAAAAAAAACATAAAATAAATTAGAAACACAAAAACGAAAAGAGAGAGAGCAAAAAAAGAGATAATAATAAAAGAATAAATATAAAAACACCTAACGAAAAAAAGGAGAGAGAGAAAACAAAAGATCATAATAACAAGAAAAAAAAAATAGTGCAAGAAAGCAGCCTCACTATAAATGCAATTAAAACAAGGAAGTTGAAGTCGCTGCCACCACCATGAAAGCGAAGCACTGGTGGCAGGCGGTGGTGGTGTTGGCAGCGTGGTGTTGTCCTGCGTGGTGTTTTGCCAACGAGGGTGACATTCCCAGCGGTCTGGAAGATAGTGAGTATTGTGACCTATTGTGTCGCGTGTTTGGTGTTGGCGGTGGTGTTGTGTTTAGGGGGAAGGGGGGGTGTTTTGAGCGCGCGCG
>NW_020869464.1:40171-42671 GCF_003789085.1 Penaeus vannamei
AAGTCAGTACCAGAGAGGATCTGGTATGGGGAGGGGTGAATGGGGGGTGGGGTGTGAGGTGAGGGAGTAGGGACGAGGGAGGGAGAGGGCAGGGAAAGAGAGAGAGTGAGGTGGAGGGAGGGAAGAGAGGGAGGGGAGAGAGAGAGAGACAGACCAGACAGAAGACAGACAGACAGACAGACAGACAGAACAGGGACAGACAACAGACAGACAGGAGAGGGAGAGAGAGAGAATAGAGAGGTGAAAGGAAAGAGAGAGAGAGAGAGAAAGAAGAAAAGAGAGGAGAGAGAAAAAAAAAAGATGATTACCATTGGGGATAAGGCAGGGAATGCAGGGGGTGGGTCAGTGCAGAGCGGAGAGAGAGAGCAGGGTCAGAGAGGAAGAGGGAGAGGGGGGAGGAGTACCAGTACCATAAAAGGAAGATGACTGGGTGAGGGAGGAGAGCGGGAGAAAGGGGGGAGGAGGGAGCCATGAAGGTCAGGGCCAGAGGGTAATGATAGTGCCTGGAGACCAACATTAAATAAAGAAAAGTTACTGCCTGGAGAGGAAAGAGAAAAGTTAAGCATCTCAGCCCAGAGAGAACCCACGCGTCGCCTCAGTGCCTGGAGTGACGAAGATATTGTCAAGTGCCACTGTCAAGAGGGGGGGGGAGGAGCGAGAGAGTGCCATGACAGTGCCAAGAATGCAATCCTGTCGAGAGAGAGACAGCTTAGTGGAAATAATGGCAAAGAAAAAGGGTGTCAGCAAAATGTCAGCCGAGAGATAGTGCCACAAGAAAGCAAGGATGTATCAGGGGAGTGCCAAGGGAGAGCGAGACAGTGCCAGCGAAAGAAAGTGACGTACGAACACTGGAAATAACAAGTCGGAAGATTGCAAACTCAACTAACAAAGTGGCGGAACTCAGAAAAAGAAAGAAAATAAAGAAAAAGAAAGAAGAAGAGGGGCAATTACAAGGGAGTAATGGAACACAGAAAAATAAAGAAAAGAAAGAAAGAAGAATAAGGAAAATAACAAGGGAGTGATGGAACGCAGAAAAAAACAAAGAAAAGAGAGAGAGAGAAAAAGAATGAGAAAATTAACAAAAGAGTGCTGGAACACATAAAAAAAGAAAATAAAGCAAAAAAGAAAAAAAACAACAAAGAAATACAATAATGATAAGTAATGAATAAAAGTTGATATGTTCCATTTTTTCGCCGTTGCTGTGTCTTCGGATAAAGCTAATTCAGCAAAACTTTTAGATGGATGACCAATCAAGGGCTTAGTGAATTCGCGATTCTTTTCGGGGCGGATTATTAATTTCCTTTTTATTATCTCTCTCTCTCTCTCTCTCTCTCTCTCTTCTCTCTCTCTTCTCTCTCTCTCTCTCTCTCTCTCTCTCTCTCTCTCTCTCTCTCTCTCTCCTCTCCTCTCTCTCTCTCTCTCTTCTCTCTCTCTCTCTCTCTCTCTCTCCTCTCTCTCCTCTCCTTTCTCTCCTTTCTCTCTATCCCTCCTCTCTCCTCTCTTTCTTTGTGTGTGGTGTGTATGTGTGTGTGTGTGTTGTGGTGTGGTGTGCTGTGTGTGTGGTGTGTGTGTGTGTGTGTGCTGGTGTGTGTGTGCCATGTGTGTGTGCATTTGTGTGTGTATGCATGTATTAATTCATCTTTCTCTCCTGCCTTACTCCCCCTCCCTCTCCTCCTTCGCCTCCTTCCTCCTCCCTCCTCCACCTCCTTCCACCTCCAGCCTCCTCCTCTACTTCCTCCTCATCTCCTCCTCTCCAACTCCACCCATCTCTACCTTTCTCCACCTCCTCCTTCCTCCTTCTTCCTCCTTCCTCCTCCATCTTCCCGAATCAAAGGGCCAAAAAGCCCCTCCCCTTGCAACCCACAAACGCGACGGGATAAAAAAAAAAAAGTTCGCAGCAATGAATGAAACTGCAATCCAATATGCAATACTGAGCCATATACACGTGATCGAGGGACTTGAGGAAGGAATGGCTTCTGGAAGTCTTTCTCTTACCTCCTCCTCCTTCCCTCCTCCTACACCGTCCTCCACACACCCCCTCTTCTCCGTCTTGCTCTCGTCCTCCACCCCCTCCTTCCCCCCTTTTCCCGTCTCAACCGCCCCTCCTTTTCCTCGTTTCTCACGTTCTCTCTTCCAATCTCTCGTCCTCGCCCTCCCCCCCTCTTCTCCCTCCTCTCCGCTTCCCAACCCCCCTCTCTCTTCTCCCATCCTCCATCCCCTCCCTCCCTCTTCTCTCCCGTCCTCCACCCCCACCCTCTCTCTTCTCCCACCTCATCCCCTCCTCCTCTCTAAAACCGTGCGCTCACCGCCCCCCCCCTCTCTCTTCTCCATCTCAACCCCGTCCTCCTCCTCTTCCCGTCCTCCCACCCCTCCTATTCCCTTCCTCCCTTGTCTTCTCTTCTCTCTCTCTCCTTAGTCTTATCGTCTTCTGTTCCTCTTATCGTGTCAGTTCTTCTTCTCTTCCTTCATTCTTATTAACTCTTCTTCTCTCTCTCTATTT
>NW_020869464.1:47671-52169 GCF_003789085.1 Penaeus vannamei
ATGTATTGAATAGCGGAGATTCTTATCATCAAATATCGAGTCCTAATTAGCCAGACATTATTGCTCTAAAAATATCATCATAATCATCATTTAAACTGGAAAAAAGGCGGCCGCGTTCTCGAGCGAGTACTACTCATGTATATGGCTGCTTAATTCCGTCTAGATTATCGGAGCTCCTGAGTTTTTTTCTCGGACATTGTGAGTTGCGATTGTCTTTGTAATTTTCTTAGCTTTTCGCCTATTTTGTCGCCTTCATTACGGTAAGTATGGCGGCTGTACCGAGGGAAATTTCTACTAAGTGATAATCTATCATCATGTATTGCGTTATTATATGCATCGAGTCGATTATTATCATTGACTGTGCGATTATCGCCCTAATGTGAGTCTCGCGATGGGTGATTTAAAAGTCATATAATAACATCTAATTATTAATGTAATTTTCATCATTATAATGAATTTAGTATAAGGAGTTAATGACACCGAATAAATGAATAGAGTCGAGATTTGAGAGAGGTATGAAGAAGAAAAGCAGATAAGATAGAGGGTATTGCTATAGAAATAACGAATGAAAGAGCGTCGTAGGAAGGACATATAGAAGTGTAGTTATAAAGAGCTTGTGTATATTGAGTGTGAAGTTTCTGTATATCATTGTTCGTGTGAGTATTAAGGTGGATCTCTAGTCAGTTGAGTCAGAGATACGGATGGAAGTGATTGAGGGGAGTTGAGAGTATATGTGCTAATTATTGCACATATTATAGCAGCCAAATCGTCAGGTGAGTGAGCTATATCGGAAGAAAGATGAGAGTTATGTATCATAGATGGTGGAGTTGTCCTAGAGTTACTCTTCGATAAAATTAGCATAATGGTATCAATTTTTTTCATTACTGATGGGGGTTAATCATGAAGATATTCAGTCGCTAATGCAAGAATTATGTCTGAAAATCATCATAATCATCATTTAACTGGTTTTACGAATCATATCTCACAAGGCTGTGATATCGCTGCGTGAAGTGTGCGACCAGGGTATTTGATCGACATTAGGATTTCTCTTACTTTTAGCCATTGTATTGACTCATTATAAGCATTGGCCTTGATATAGAGATGATTAATTATTCATCATTATTGTTGCACGCGAGTTCGATTCATTATCATTCATTAGCTGGTCATTATCGCCCTTATATTACCTATAATTATACTCAGTGTATATAAGTTCATTATCTTAGAATTATTTGAGATGTCATTTCATTCATCATAATGACTTTGAAATAAGTATGATTAGATGACAATAATGATAATTCTAGAGAATAATAATTTAACAACGATTGAATCAATGATCGATGAAATAACACAATAAAGATAGCGCACGGTAGTAAGAGTAATTATTAGCGTGTGATGGTGATATGTGCGTAGTGAGTGAGTCAATGTGCGGGTGTGAGTGTGTATGTGTGAATGACGGGTGATGTGCAAATTGAGTAAGTGGAGAGAAGGATCAATGGACAGGGTTAGAGAGTATTGATGAGGATTAAGTGTGGCGTGATTAGGCAGAATGTAGTATAGCGCGAGAATCGAGTTTTTCTACTATGTTAGGAGAGAGAGAGGAACAGACATGTGTCACGTACTATGGTACTAGACACGTGTTTTACACAACACATCGACAGGAACAGTACAGAACAGACAGTAATACAAGGGCATGACAGACATGTATACATGAGACAGACAGTATATAAGAATATACATACAACAATTGAGAGAGAGAGAGAGATTCCAGACAGACAGGAGCGTGAGAAAACACAAAAATAATGAGGATATAACTCATAATGTGAGAAGCACAAGGAAAGAATAATAGACATTATAAGAAGCTACAGATAAATATAAAGAACTATAGTACTAGCCAAACCTAGAGATATATACTATATGTAATATATACATATATATAATAGATTAAATTGTATATAGAAGTCACAATAAACACCTGAAAAGGGAACAAAGAACAAAAACAAATTTTATTAACAGAATAACAGGAATATAAATAAATCAGAAACAGGAAATATAAAAGAAAGAAAAAGGAAAAGTGATAAATAGATAATAAATAGCGTAACTAAAAAGTGAATGATAATAGAATATGAACAATATATAACCTAGTATATAACAATGAAATAATCAAACGCAACGAAAGACTAATGTAAAACAAAACACAAAAAGAAAAAACACAGCCCAAAAACAAAATATTACAACGAAAGATATACAAAAACATAAATAGACAACGCCCACTCAAATAACACCATGATCAATAAAAAACAACAAACTTAAAGCGCGAATTAACTAAGACAATAAAAACAATAACCCTCACCACCCACCACCCAAAAAATATAATGAACATATAGAGATATGAGAGATAGAAGTATGAGAAAAAAACCGCAACAAAACAAACTTAACACCTAAACAAAGTAACTCAACAGGACCCTCTTCATCCCTCACTTCCTCACTATAATGCCTACACCCCCCTACTATCACCTCACCACCTCTCCATCCTAGAGTAGACCAAAACTAACATTATGTAAGAAGGTATCTATCACCCCGTTTTTAATTCCTCGCATTTATCAAAACCCACACACGCATGGGCTTTATTTGCGCGTATCTGGCATTCTCATTACGCTGATTAAATTACTTTTCTTATGTAATGCCCTTCAGATTTAACTAATTAGAGTAGCTAATAGGAAAGCTCAACCCTTTATAACTATAATATAATATATGTATTTAGTATATAGCTGGGATTAACATGTCTGTTTTTCTTATTATTGTTGTGAGTATTGTTTAGTAAGGTATTGGTAATTTTGTTATATTTGTTGTTGTTGTGCAGATGTTCCTGTCTTTTTTTTTTTAAGGATATTTTTTATTCTATATTGGTTGTTTGAGTATTATTTATTCTATATCTTTAATGAATTATTTTTTACAATTGTTATATAGTATTTAGCGTGTTTTAGTTATTTTTTGCTTTGTGTGTGAGCTGTGATGATTGGTTTTGGTGCTCATTGTTGTGTTTTTCCTGTGATTGTATGCTCATGTTTTTTCTTATTACTTTCACTATTTTATAAATGAATACATATATCCTCATTTAACCATCTATACCCACCACACGCCATACACTCAATCATGAATACATAATATATCATTATCACTTTTAATTCATAAAAACAACTCTAACTAACCCGCCTTTCTACACTTCAATAATTTCATACCTAATCATTTATCAATATATTACATGAATTACTCATAATTAACACACACTACCTTAACACATTATCTACTAGTAATATGTAGTTTATACTTATAATCTTAATAATGTAAATAGTTACGCCTACGAAGCCTAGACATTCTTTCTCTCTCTATCTCTCTCTATCTTACATCTCTCTACTCTCTCTCTCTACTTCTTAGTACTCTCTTCATCTCTCTCCTATTACATCTCTCTCTATCTTCATCACTTCCATCTCCATCATCTCTCTCTTTCTGTCTCTGTTTCTGGCTTCTATCTTCTCACAAATAAAGCGTCAATCGCGACATCATTTGTCAGCGACGCATTAATTTCTTATATAGTCAATAACATCGAATACTATAATCATAAGTCCGTAATATTACTTACATGTTATATTCAATCTGTCATATGATACATATTTCAACTTTCTATATCTATTATATCTATATATATTATATATATCATTCTATTATCTATATACTATATCTATCTTTATATCTATTAATCATTTCTGACTATCTAATTATTACTTTCTATATGTCTATCTATTTATGCATACATGATTTCATGTCTCTCTCTCCTCACTCTTCCTCTCCCTCTCACTCTCTCTCCTCTCTCTCTCTCTCTCTCTCTCTCTCTCTATCTCTCCCTATCTATCTATCTATCTCTTCTCTCTCTCTCTATTATTATATATATATATATATATATATATATATATATATATATTATGTATGTATACATATGTAGTGTGTGTGTGTGCGTGTGTGTGTTTTGTGTGTGTGTGTGTGTGTTGTGTGTGTGTGTGCTGTGTGTGTGTGTGTGTGTGTGTGTGTGTGTGTGTGTGTGTGTTTCTCTGTAATGTGTGTGTGTGTGTGTGTGTGTGTGTATTACAAACATAATACACAATGCCGCATATCTATGCATAATACAAAATTCCCCATAACTAAATGCCACACACTCATCCACAGACCTACCCACACAACACCCAATGCCACGCCCTCATCCCCTCTCTCCCTCTCCCGCAGGCCCCTTGACCGAAATCCGAGCTGTCGCCAATGAGAGTGTTTTGCTTCCGTGCGACATGGAGCCACCAGCGCCCAACGACACCACTCTGCTCGTCCTCTTCTACAGGGATGGTGTGGGGACGCCGATCTACAGGTACAGTTGTTTGCTGTCTGTTGGGGTTTTCTTCGTTTTGGAATTGTGGGCGTTTTGTTGATGGGAAAATATTCTTAGCTCTAGAAT
>NW_020869464.1:59769-65271 GCF_003789085.1 Penaeus vannamei
ACATGGATTGTGAGTATTGGGTCGAGTAAGGTCGTGGTTGATTTTTTTTTTTTTTTTGTCTTCTCTCTTTCTCTGTAGTTTGTGCTTTCTTGCTCTCTTTTTTCTATTTCGCTCTTCTCTTTCTCGTAGTATCTCTCTCTCTCTCCTTTCTGTCTTATCTCTCTCCTATTTCTGTTTGTATCTCTCCTCTCTCTCTCTCTCTCTCTCTCTCTCTCTCTCTCCTCCTCTCTCTCCTCTCTCGCTCTCTCTCTCGGTCTCTCTCTCTCTCTCTAGCTTTCGCTCTCGCTCTCCCTCTCTCTCTCTCTCTCTCTCTCTCTCTCTCTCTCTCTCTCTCCTCCCTCTCTCTCTCTCTCTCTCCTCTCTCTCCCTCTCGCTCCGCCTTTGGAAGTCATAAATATATATTTTTTCAAGCCAGCGTATTCGAAACACAGAGTTAAGAATGCATAGAAAAAAATTAATCTGTGATTCTTTCTTCTTTCAATTAAAATAAAAAATGAACTTTTGAACGAAGCTTAACCTTTTCATAAATTAGTTGTGTACTTGTTGAAGAGAGAATTAGCCCCGGATATCGCTCTGCACACCCACACACCTGCTGAGTTAAAGTCATAACTCACCTGCTGAGAAGCGCTCTTAGGAGCTGATGAAAACAAGTTATGAGACTGAGATTTCATACCACTTCTTCTCTCCTACCAATCTAATCTGTTTTTCTCTCTATCTATTTGGTCGTTCTCTCTCGCTCTCTCTCTCTCTCTCTCTTCTCCTCTCTCCTCTCTCTCTCTCTCTCTCTCTCTCTTCTCTCTCTCTGCTCTCTTCTATCTATCTATCTACTATCTATCTATGTAGTTATCTCATCTATCTATCTACTGTTTCTTGATATCTGGTCTGTCTGTCTGTCTCTCTCTCTCTCTCTCTCGCCTCTTCTCTCTCTCTCTCTCTCTCTCTCTCTCTCTCCTCTTCATCTCTCTCTCTCCTCCTACTCTCTCCTCACTCAACACACACACACAAACACACACAACACCACACACACACACACACACACACACACACACACACACACAGCCTCACACACACACACACTTACACATACATCATCTCCTACCACCCACCGCTTGAGTAAATTAAACCACCTTGATTAAAACGGGCTTCCTGTTAAAGCGGCAACCAAGGCTACATTTATCCACGCAAACAAAGGGGAATATGGTATTAATTGCAATTTTAACTAGACGCGCACAGTGGAATCTGTTGGGGTTTTTATGTTTTTTTTCGTTCTATGATTATTATTTTTGTGGGGGGGAGGAATTGTGTGTGGGTTTCATAAGGTGATTTTTTTTTTAAGGTTTTATGGTGTCTTCTCTGTCTTGTGTTATGAGTGAATTTTTTTTTTTTTGTTTGGTACTTTCTCTTTGATTCTTCTGCTGTTGATATTCCTTATGGCTGTGCTCTTTCTCTCCCTCTCTCATCACTCACTCAATCTCTCTCTCTCTCTCTCTCCTCTCTCTCTCTTCTCTCTCTCTCTTCTCGTCTCTCCTCTCTCTCTCTCTCTCGCTCTCTCTCTCTCTCTCTCTTCTCCACTCTCTCTCTCTCTCAGCACAGCAAACCACACAAAATCACAAACTCTCACACACACACACACACACACACACACACCACACACACACACACACACAGCACAACACACACACACACACACACACACACACAACACACACACACACACCAACCACACCACACACACACGCACAAGTACATCATCTTCCTACCACACGCGGCTGAGGTAAATTAAACCACCTTGATTAAAGCGGGGGTTCGCTGTTAGCGGCACCCAGGCCTACATGAATCCTACACAAACACAGGGCGGGAATATGGTATTAATTGCATTGTAAACTAGACGCGCGCACAGTGGAATCTTGTTGTGGGTTTTATGGTATTTTTTTTCGTTTTTTTTTTTGGGCTGAGGGGAGGGAGAATTGTGGTGGGGTCTTTAGGTGATTTTTTTAAGTTTTATCGGTTGTCTTTTCCCTGTCTTGTTATGGTGATTTCTTATTTTGTTGCGTACTTTCTTCTTGATCTTCTCATTCTTTTTATTCCTATTGCTTTTTATTCTTTATCTCTCTCTCAACTCTTCTCTTCTCTCTCTCTCTCTCTCTCTCTCTCTCTCTCCTCTCTCTCCCTCCTCCCCCTCTCTCTCTCTCTCTCTTCCTCTCTCTCTCTTTCTCTCCCCTCTCCCTCTCCCCTCTCCCTCTCCTCTCCCTCTCCTCTCCCTCTCCCTCTCCCTCTCCCTCTCCCTCCCCCTCTCCCTCTCCGTCTCTCCTTCCTTTCAACCCTTTCCCTTAACCCTCTTCCTCTCCCTCCTCCCTCTCTTTCTCTTTGATTCTTTCTCCATTCTTTTTTAATTCTCTTTATGTTCTCTCTTTCTCTTTCTCTTTCTCTGTCTGTGCTCTGTCTCTCTCTCTCCTCTCTCTCTCTTCTCTCCTCTCTCTCTGAGTAGATATATATATATATTATATATATATATATAATATATACTAATATATATATATAATATATATAATATATATTATATATAATATATTCCTCTCTCTTCTCTCTGCTTCCGCTCTCTCTCTCTCTCTCGGCTCTCTCTCTCTTGCTCTCTCGCTCTTCTATATATATATATATATATATTAAATAATATATAATATATATTAATATATATATCTTTCTTCTCTCTCTCTCTCTCTCTCTCTCTCTCTCTCTCTCTCTTCTCTCTCTCTCTCTCTCCTCCTCTCTCTCTCTCTCCTCTCCCCTCCCTCCCCCTCTGCCCTCTCCTCTCCCTTCCCTCTCCTCTCCCTCTCCCTCTCCCTCTCCTCTCCTTCCCCTCCCTTTCCCTTTCCCTCTCCTTCTCCCTCCCCTCTCTATAACTGTCTCTTCTCTGCCTTTCTCTCTCTCTCTTCTGACGCACATTACCCAGAAAAAAGAAGTAATTTCATTAAGCTAAACCTCCCCGTTAATGAAGAAAATGTCGGCTGTAAACAACTTCTCACGTGTAATAAAGAGTTTGTGAGAAATTGTCTTCCAAGGCAGAAGTTGAACGACCTTTTCAGATTCAAACATCATGTGGCCAAAGTCAGACGGACGAACAATTACAGATCGTAGTGGTCAGGATTTTTTTATGAAGATTTTATGTCCATTTCTCCATTCTTCTGTGTATGTGCTGTGGGAGAGGGGCGGTAAGAGGAGCAAGGGCGGAAGGAGGGAGACGTGAAAGGGCAGAGGAATGAGAGAGAAGGAGGTAAGAGGAGCGGGGGAGGGAGAGAGAGGGGAGAGAGAGACAGACAGACAGAGACAGACAGGACCACCAGACAGAGACCAGACAGACAGACAGAGACACGCAGACATAGACAGCAAGAAACAGCGACAAATACAGACAGACAGAGACAGCGAGAGCAAAAGAGACAAAGACAGAGGTCTAGAAAACTTCCCCCCTCATCCGACTAACAAGATTAACCCGTATAATTCTCCTCTCCATTAAAGTTTCCCCGACGTCCGTGAGGCTTCTCGAGGGTTCCGGAGGCCAGGTCACCATGTCCGAAGGGAGGTCACGACCCCTGGTGTGCGAGGCCAAGGGGTCACGCCCTCCAGCTCGCATCACGTGGCTCAGAGACGGGGAAGTCCTATCGCAGCATCTGACGGTGAGTAGCAAGGTCCTGTTCGAAGTCCTTCTCGCTCTGCCTGTCGTTGTCCAAGGCTGGGTCGCTTATCGGGGTCACACCTGCAGTCATACACCTCTTCGCATAATTGAGTCAAGTCATACTTCACCTGCTGAGTTCAAGTCATACTTCACCTGCTGAGTTCAAGTCATACTTCACCTGCTAAGTTTAAGTCATACTTCACCTGCTGAGTTCAAGTCATATTTCACCTGCTGAGTTGCAAGTCATGACTTCACCCTGCTGAGTTTGTCATGACTTCACCTGCTGAGTCAAGTCAACTTCACCTGCTGAGAACGCTCTTATTAGCTGAATGAAAAACAAGTTATGAAATTGATTCACACCACCCACCTCTCTTTCTTTCTGCCTTTCTATCTGTTTGTTCTCTCTCTCTCTCTCTCTCCTCTCTCTCGCTCTCTCCTCTCTCTCTCTCTCTCTCTCTCTCTCTCTCTCTCTCTCTCCTCTCTCTCTCTCTCTCTCTCTCTGCTCTCTTTCTCTCTCCTCTCTTTCTCTCTCTCTCTTTTCTCTCTCTCTCTGGTCGGAGGGGGGTGAGTCGGGCGGGCTTGTTCCCTTGGATGTGACTGGGGCATGAGGCGGCTGTACTGGTAGGTGTGTGACATGTATGTGGCCGGTTAAATGCATACACACACTCACACTAATACTCACACGCACGCACACGCACACGAACACTCACTCGCACACACATGCCCACTCACTTACACACCACATGTACCACTTCCACACATACACACATGTACACCACACACACACCACACACACACACACACACACAAACACACACAGCACACCACACACACACACACACACACACACACACATACACAACACACACACACACACCACACACACACACACACACCACACACAACACCACACACACACACACACACAACACACCACACACACACACACACACACACACACACACACACACACACACACACACACACACACACACACACACACACACACACACGACACACATACACACCTACACACACACACACAACACACACACACAAACACACACACTCACAAAATACTTAGATATTAGGTTGTATATAAACATATAGATAGATAGACATATAGAGATTTGTGACATGAATATGGTAAGAGGTTTAGCTAGACACGAGTATTAAGTAACTGATTTGTGTTAGAAAGTGTGTAAGTGGTGGATAAGTACAGTGAGGGTATGACTCAACTTGTGCTGTTCATTGATGGATTCTGGTTGGCACGTGTGTATTCGGAAAGGTACTATTAGTAAGCAGATAAGAAAGAAGAAGTTGGAAAAAGAATATCACGAGAGGGAAAGAGTGAAAGTCAGAAAAGTAAAAAAAAAAAAAAAAAGATAAGTGAAATGATAAAGAAAGAAAAAAGAATAAAAATACAGAAGATCCATAGAGAGAAACAAGACCCAAAACTCCCGCTCCTAAGAAGAAACGGGTCCTGGGGCCCTGCGGGCGGTGCGGCGGTGCGGCGGTCTGGATCACTCCAAACATGAAATGAGTTCTGCACCCGAGGCCAATCGAAACGTGATGTGAAGGCGAGCGATTTTTTTCTTCTTCTTCTGTTCCCTTTTCTTAAACCTTCGTTCCCCTGCCGTCCCCTCTAATCTATCTATCTATTTCGCCTCTCTCTCTCTTTATGCTATTCTGCTCTAGTATCTATCTATTCTAAAATCGTATCATATCTATCTATCTCCATATATCTATCTATCTCTACCCCAATCGTCATCTATCTAATTATCATCTGCTATATCTATCTAGGCTCTACATCTATTTGTATCTATCCTGTC
>NW_020869464.1:65371-88563 GCF_003789085.1 Penaeus vannamei
CTGTCTGTTTGCCTGTCTGTTTGTCTGTCTCTCTTTATGTTTGTATGTTTGTCTGTCGTCTGTTTGTCTTTCTGTCTCTCTCTCTTTCTCTCTATATATCTATTTCTCGACCTCTTTCCTCCCTCCCTCCCTCCCTCCCTCCCTCCCTTTCTCCTCCCTCCCCTCCCTATCCCCTCCCTCCCTCTCCCCCTCTTCCTTCCTCCCTACCTCCTTTCCCTCTTCCCCCCTCTTTCTCCCTCCCACCCTCCCCTCCCCTCCTTCCCTCTCCCTCCCACCCTTCCCTCCCTCCCTCCCTCCCTCTCCCTCCCTCCCTCCCATCCTCCCTCCTTCCCTCCCTCCCTCTCCCTCCCTCTCCCCCTCTTTCTCCCTCCCCCCCCCCCCCAATCTCTCCCTTTCACTCCCTCCCTGTAAATAAACATGACGGCCTCTTCATCACTTTAATGATGAAGAATACGGTGTACGGTTGAAGATAGCTCAATAAATCTTGGGAGATTGGCTGAATTATCTTTAAGGAATGGGTGTGGAAATATAGGCCTATATTTCTTGGAAAGGAAAAGAGAAATAATATATTTATTTTATTATCATTATTATTATCTTCTTTTTTACATATTTATTTATATTTTTTTAAACTTATTTTTATCTTTATTTTTATTTATTATAAATTTGCAAATTTAAAGAATGTTTATTTTTCTTTTTTTTATGGCCACGTGTTGTGATTTTGTTTTTGTTGTTGGTGGTGCTTCTATAGTTATTATATGATGGTGATGATGATGATTGATTGTTAAATGATGGTAATGATGATAATGGTCGTTATCATGTTGGTAAAGGTAATAATAGCAATATTAAAGCTAAAAATGATGATTATACGAAGAAGAAATAGAAGATAGTAGTAGAGATAACAACAGTAATGATTGTAACGATGTATGACATATTATATTAGAACAAACGTGTAGAATAAACTACAAAGACAAATGAAAAAATAGAAAAAAAATATTACAGAATATGTAGAAAAAACAAAACAAAAAATGACCAGAACTTTAACCACACTCTAAGTGAATTTTCGAGAAGAATATAAGAGAAGTGACACGTCTTTAGAAGAAAAACAAATAAATTGGGTAAAAAAGATATAGAGAAAATATAGAATATCTGTAAAGGAAGCGTAGAAAGGTCATAATATAAGGGATTTTACGAACCAGAGTAGTCAGTGTAAGGGAGGCAAAGAGTAGATAAGATAAGATTAACGAAAAAAGGAAAGGAAAAAAGAAAAGGTAGTTTTGGATGTTGCTATCCCACGATGTCGCGAAAGACAGGAGATAGAAAAATAAAATGATTTGGGAAAAAACAGCGAGAAATGAAAATAGATTGAGATAAAGTGCTTAGAGAAAATAAAAGCAATTGAAAAGATGCAGAGGAGACAAGGGAAATGTCCAGTGGAAACGGAAAGAAGCAGGCAAGAAAGTAAAAGATCTAAAAAAAAAGAAAAAAAAAAGGAAAATGTGCAGTAGAAATAAAATCAGAAAAATGCCCGAGGGTGAAAGAAAGAAACAGAAAAAAATGGAAAATGTGCAGTAGAAATGAAAATAGAAAATTGCCCGAGCGAGAAAGAAAGAAACAAAAAAAAAACTACATAAAGAAAAAGGAAAGAAAAAGAGAAAAAAAATCAAAGGAAATATATATATACTTTTCTAATCAAGGAAATAAAAAGAAAAAAAAACAAACAAACAGACAAACGTAAACAGAAGAAACAAAAGAAAAAAAAACAGACAAACACACCGAACACATAAAAAGCAAAACAAAAAAAAAAGATTACCCAAGAGAAATACAAAAAAAAAAAAAAAACACGAGAAGACACTCGGAAGACCTCGATCGTTCTCAAGACATAAAAAAAAAACACAACACGTAAGGAAATGTAATTCCACTGGTATTACGAACACGATAACGACACCAAGACACTTCACAAAGAGATTAGAAGACGCGAGAATAGAAACTTACGTTGTTGCATTGCAGGGAATTGCATTGCTCAACTCGGATCAGATTTCATGCTCATACTCTAAGTTAAAAAATATATACTTACTCATACTTTAAGAAAAAAAATTACTTTCAGGTGAGAATATGAGATTGAGTGATGAGGAGCGTTTGAGGATAATGATAGTTATGATGTAATAGTGATGATGGTAATGGTAATGATAGTAATAGTGATGATAATGGTGATGATAATGATAGTGATGATGATAATGGTGATGATAATGATAGTGATGATAATAGTGATGATGATAATAGTGATGATAATGGTGATGATGATAATGGTGATAATAATGATAGTGATAATAATAGTGATGATAATAATAGTGATGGTAATGATAGTGATGATAATAATGGTGATGATGATAATAGTGATGATGATAATAATGATGATAATAGAGATGACAATAATAGTGATGATAATAGTGATGATAGTGATAACGGCAAGATTGAAAATGGTATATTTACGTCTTAATTATCATGGTTAAAGTTATACCAATGAAGTAAAAGCAAATACACTGTATTGATAAACAGAAAAATAGTACACAGGAGATAAAACACAAAAATTTATAATAAGAAAGATTCAGTGATTTGGTAAAATTTCTAAATAGATAGAAGGAAAACTTTGGCAGGTAACAGGAAAATTTTGGCAGTTAGATAAATATTATGAGTAGATAGAAGGAAAATTTTAGTAGGTAGATAAAGCCCATAAAGAGACAGCGTGAAGGTTTAGTAGGTAGATAAATATAAGTAGATAAACGAACATTTTTAGGAGTTAGATTAGAAAAAAGACAAAAAAAAACGTGGGTTGATAGAAGGAAAATCTTAGTAGATAAAACTCAAGAGTAGATAGAAGCAAAATTTTTAAAGCCCAATAGGAGATAACATGAAAATTTATCAGGTAGATGAAAAGAAGTAAAAGGACATTTTTACCAGGTAGATAAAACAAGATAAGTAGATAGATAGAAAGAAAAATAGACAATACCCACAAACAAATAGTAGAAATATAGACATAGATAAAAACCCAAAAGTAGATATCAAAGAAGTTACAAGAAGGCAAATATAACCAAAAAAAAAAAAAAAAAAAAACAGTCCAAAAAAGTAGACAGTAGATAGGACAAAAAAAAGTAGACAGCAGGAAAGCGGTAGACACTGAATAAAACCCAAAATAGTATATTAGAAAAAGCAAAAAGTAGAATAGCTGACACGACCCTCCGCTATGTTGGGGAAAAGTCATTTATCATAGTTAAATGTAATTAATGACTGTTAACTCTCACCCTCTCCCCTCCTCTCTCCTTCGCCCCCTCCCCCCTCTCCCCTCCCCTCCTCTTACGCCTTTTTCTTTCTTTTTCTCCTTCTTCTTCTCCCTTCTCCTCCCTCTTATACTGCTGTTTCTTCTTCTTCTTCCTTCTCCTCCCTCTTATACTACTATTTCTCCTTCTCCTTCTCCTCCTTCTCTTCCTTCTCCTTCTTCTTCTCCTTCTTCTCCTTCTCTCCTTCTTCTCCTTCTCCTCCTCCTCCTCCTCCTCCTCCTCTTCGTCCTCCCCCTCTCCCCTCTCCTCTCCTTACGCCCCCCCGCTCTCCTAATTCTCACACTCTCCCTCCTCCTCTTTCTCCCCTCATTCGGCCTCTCCTAACTCTTGTGTTGTTGGTTTTATTTGTTTTTCTTGTTGTTTTTGGTGTCTATTTTTTGTTTTGTTTTTGTTGTTGTTGTTGTTTTAGAAATTATTTTTGTTGTTTAGATTTATTGATGTTGTCTTAGTGCTGTTGTTTTCATTTTTTATTTCGCTGTTTCACTATATATATATATATATATATATATATATATATATATATATATATATATATATATATATATATATATGTATGTATATATAAATAAATATATATATATTTTTTTTTTCTTTCTTTCTTTTCTTTTTTTCTTTTTTTTCTTTTTTCATTTTGCTGTTGTTTTAGTTGTCATTGTTGTTGTCTTTTTTCTTACTTTCTTATTCCTCATCTTTATATTGCTTTTAGTTTTTTTCTTGTTTTGTTTTTTCTAATCATTATTGTCTTTTTTTCTCTCTCTCTCTTTCTCCGTATCTTTCTAACCTATTATTATATTTTGTCATTTTCCTTTTCTTCTTAATTATCCTCTTCATCTTGTCTTGGAAATTAATATCCTTCGTCTTCCACTTCTTCCTCTTTCTATTTTCATTTTCCTATTCATTTTCTCCATCTTTTACTTTTTATTACCTATTATTCCTTTCTTTATTTTTCCCTGTTTTATTTCATCTTTGTTTTTATGTTGTTGTTTTTTTTTTTTACTTTTTTGTCTATTTCTTCTTTGTTTCTTTCTCTTTTTACTTTCTTTTTTTCCTTCTTATTTATCTTTAATTTAATATTCCTCGCCCATATTATCCTCTCCCCTTCTTCCATTATTTTTTACGCTCTCCGTCTATTCCCTTTTTTCTCCCTTTTTTTCTTCCATTACTTCTTTTCCGACTTTCTTTATTGGCATTTTTGTTCTCTCTAACTAACGCTACTATTTCTTCTTCGTTTTCTTTTTCTTCTTCTTGTCTTTCTTCTTCTACCTTTTATTCTTTTCCTTTCTTCTTCCTCCTCTTTTAATTCTTCTTGTTCTTCTTCTTCTCCTTCTATTTTTCCTTCCTTCTTCTTTTTCTTCCTCTCTTTCTCCTCCCTCTTCTACTGTTTTTTTTTTTATTATTTTTTCTCCTTCTTTTTCTTCCGCCTTCCCTGCTTTCTTCCTCCTCGTCTCTCCTTCCTTATTCGTCCAAAAGCTGACGACCTGTAGTTTTAGCGCTGACCTTAATATTTTACGGCTGACGTCCTTCCTCCTGACACCCCGCCATCCCCCTCCCCCCCTCCCTGACCCTTTTTTTCTTTTTTCTATTTTTTTACCTTTTTTCCTATTTTCCTCTTTCTTTTTTCCTTTTTTCTTCTTTTTTACTTTATTTTTCTTTGTCTTTTTCTTTATTTTCTTTCTTTTTACTTTTTTCCTTCCTTTTTCGCTTTCTTTTGTCTTTTTTTCTTCATTTTCTTTCTTTTTTCCTTCCTTTTTCTTTCTTTTTCTTTTTTTTCTTTTTTTCTTGGGTCAGACGGCGCCAGTTTGTCGCCTTAGGGGCAGAGGTGTCCTAAGGGGCGTTTTTTTTTTTTTTTGGGGGGGGGTGTTTGTTTTTTTACTGTAAGAATGACATTGATTTATTACTAGTCTCTGCTTCTTTTTCTTCTTTTTCTTTTTCTTTTTCTTCTTCTTTCTTCTTCTTTTTTTCTTTTTTCTTTTGTTTCTTTTTTCTTTTTTCCTTCTTCTTTTTATTTTTATTTTTATTTTTATTTTTATTTTTCTTCTTCTTCCTCTTCTTCTTCTTTCTTCTTTCTATCTTTCTTTCTTTTTTCATATATATATATATATATATATATATATATATATATATATATATATATATATTATATATATATATTTTTTTTTTTTTTTTTTTTTTTTTTTTTTTACTTATTTATCTTTGTTATCCATGTATGCATTCTTTACCATTACTATATTTTATCATTTATTTATATATTTTCTTTTTTTCTTATTTATTCATGTTTTTCCATTTTTAAAAATTCTTATTGTTCTTCATGTTCTGATTATATTTTTCATTTTTTTCATTTCTTTTCTTGAACGTCGGACGCTCCCTTCTCCCTTTTCCTTCTTCTTCTTTTTCTTCTTCTTCTTTCTTTCTTTCTCTCTTTTCATATATATATATATATATTATTTATTTATTTATTTATCTTTGTTATCCATGTATGCATTCTTTTATCATTACTATATTTTATCATTTATTTATATATTTTCTTCTTTTTCTTATTTATTCATATTTTTTATTCATTATTCATTATTTTTTATTCTTATTGTTCTTCATGTTCTGATTTTATTTTTTTTTCTTCTTTATTCAAATTTTTATTCATTTTTTTCATTCCTATTGTTCTTCATGTTCTGATTTTATTTTCATTTTTTATTTTCTCTTCTTGAATGTCGGATGCTGATAATGAGTGTGCAATAATTATCCCGTTTTCATTCTCATTGTCACGTATGAGAAGTACTTATGAGGTAATTACTGTTAATTGTTCTTTTGTTAGAATGAGGCGGAATTTTCAAGAGGAGAAGAAGAAAGAGGAATGGAAAATAATGATAAAAAGAAGAATAAGAAAGAATATGATAATAAGAAAGATAATAAGAAAGAATATAATAATAAGAAAGATAATAAGAAAGAATATAATAATAAGAAAGATAATAAGAAAGAATATAATAAGAAGAAAGATAATAAGAAAGAATATGATAATAAGAAATAATATAATAATAAGAAAGATAATAAGAAAGTCTAAATGAACGAAATATAGAATAAATTGGAAGGAGAAATATAGATAGATGATAAAGTAGATACAGATGTTTGAATGAACGAGGTTTAGAATAAATTGAAATGAGGAATATAGATAGATAAGAAAGTAGCTTTATTTAGAATGAATAGAAAAGAAAAATATAAATAGATAGGAAAGTAGATACGAATGCCTGAATGAAAGAAATTTAGAATAAACAGATAAAAAATATAAAAAGATACTAATGTAGATACAAATGTCTGAGTGAAAGAGATTTAGAATAAACAGAAAATAAAGAAATAAATAGACAATAAAGTAAATATAAACGTTTGAGTGAAAAAATAGAATGAATAGAAACGAAATAAAATATACAAAAAAAAAAACAAAAGAAAAACATAAAAAGAATACTAATGTAGATACAAATGTCTGAGTGAAAGAGACTTAGTAAAAACAGAAAATAAAAAATAAATAAATAGACAATGAAGTAAATACAAACGTCTGAGTGAAAAAAAAAACTTTAGAATGAACAGAAACGAAATAAAATATATACAAAAAAGAAAAATATAAAAAGAGACTAATGTAGATACAAATGTCTGAGTGAAAGAAATTTAGAATAAACAGAAAAAAATAAATAGAGAATGGAGTAGATACAAACGTCTGAGTGAAAAATAGAATGAATAGAAACGAAATAAAATTTATAAAAAAAAAACAGAAAAGAAAAATATAAAAAGATACTAATGTAGTCTTAGTGAAAGAGATTTAGAATAAACAGAAAATAAAAAATAAATAAATAGACAATGAAGTAAATACAAACGTCTGAGTGAAAAAGAAAAATAGAATGCATAGAAACGAAATAAAATATATAAAAAAATATATAAAAAGATTTATACCTAATAAATGTCTGAGTGAAAGAGATTTAGAAAAAAAAAATAAAAATAAATAAATGAAGTAGATACAAACGTCTGAGTGAAAAAAAAGCTTGAATGAATAGAAATGAAATAAAATATATATAAAAAACATGGCCGCCTCCTCCAGGGCAGTTCCCACAATGGCTCCGCAGTCGTATTCCCTGAGTGTATTATCCTCAAAGGAAAATTGCTTCCGGTTGAGTAGGTAAACATATCGGATAAAAATTTCACACGATTTTGTCCCTTCTTCCTTTTCTTCTTTCTTTTTTTCTTCCTTTTTTTCTCTGTTTCTTAATTTTTTTCAAGGTCGATTCGCGTCTCCACCCAAACCCTTCGTCGCGTGCTATTCTCGACGTTGTGTGTCCCCGCCATAAGGAGTATTCCGAAGGTTTTTCAACGCACGATGATTTTTCTGCGCGAAATAACACACTTGTCAACTCTGCTTCGAGGAGTTGCCAGATGTTACCAAATTACTTTTTTTTTTTTTTTTTTTTTTTTTTTTTTTTTTTTTTTTTTTTTTGCAATATTCCCTCGTTAATATTTCAGCACAGATTGTACGTGATGCGCTCGATGCAATTACAAGAATGTTGACTTCATTACGTCCCTGCAATGGAGCCCCGTCGATGGAGATCAAAAGCCTCTTCAGATTAATTCAATAGACGGAAATAATTAAGCTTTTAACTGAATCCAATAACCTAAACTTGGTCCTCCGATACGTTATAAAGGAAAGTCTAATTACCCGCTTTCCTTGTTTTCCTAACGTTAGCGAAATAACAAAGGGAAGAACCGACATCGCTAAGGCTTGAACACAGAAGAGTAAATACGAGAGATTGAGAACAAAAAAAAAAAAATCTTATTCTACCGATGTTTTTTCATTTTTTCTCGATTTTTTGGGAATGTTTGTTCTGCTGTGTTTGTTCGCCTAATGATATAAACGTCTGTTGGATATTCTGTTGGAACTGGCTTTGGCTTCGTCTTTTCTGTCTGTATGTTTGGCTGTCGTTATCTCATTTCTTTATCTTCTTCTCTGCTTTCCCTGTCCACTTCTTTATTCCTTTTTTCTTTTTCTTCTGTCTGTCTCTCTATCTATCTGTCTATCTATCTATCTGTCTGTCTGTCTATCTATCTGTCTATCTATCTATCTATCTATCTGTCTGTCTGTCTGTCTGTCTGTCTATCTATCTATCTATCTATCTATCTATCTATCTATCTATCTATCTATCTATCTGTCTATCTATCTATCTATCTATCTATCTATCTATCTATCTATCTATCTATCTGTCTATCTATCTATCTATCTATCTGTCTATCTACCTATCTATCTATCTATCTATCTATCTATCTATCTATCTATCTATCTATCTATATCTGTCTATCTATCTATCTATCTACCTATCTATCCATCTATCTATCTATGCATCTGTCTTTCTGCCTCCCTCCTTCTTTCTAACAGTCTATCCATCTTTATCCGTGTCTCCCTCTTCAACCCGACGCCCCCCCCCCACACCGGACCCGAAAAAGAACAGACACTGATACCGAGACAATTATGAGGCCCCGGGCGATATCATAAGCCATCTAACGACAGCGCCAGTTCCTTATCTGTATTGTAGGCATGTTGCAGTCTAACGCATGCGCTGTTTATCAGTTAAGCGAATCCGATAACGAGAGGTTTTCCTACAACCGATCGTCTAGACCTTCAAAACAGGGTATTCTGGGCAAGGTCTATATAAGTACAGACCTTGAATCTGGGTGTCTGTCATGAGGAGGCCATGTTGGATGTGTTTTCGAAGTAACGCCGAGTGCTATATAGTGATGTGTAAATATGCTTCAGCGTTATCTAAAATTATATATGCATATGCATACATATTTACATGTAAACGTACGTACATACATACGTACATATATAAATTCATATGTACGTACATACAGATATAGAAGCTGAGAGAGAGGGAGAGAGAGAGAGATAGAAGAGAGAGAAGAGAGAGAGAGAGAGAGAGAGAGAGAGAGAGACATGCTAACAGACAAAGAGAGATAGAGACAGAGAGAGAAGGAGGGATAGAGCGTCAGATAGATAAATAAATAGATAGAGAGAGGGTGAAGGAAAGAGAAACAGAGACAGAGAGAACCGCTCTCCCATCAGGCTCCTACTACAGAATACTACATAATCCCCCCATTGTCCCTTGATGAAAGTGAGAGAGATGCAGCCTCATTTCTCTCGCCTCTGACATGTACAACCGGATATATAAGGAGATGAATCACACCACATGACAACATAACTCCCTTTTCGCAATATCGGAGGAAAACACAACCTGAATAGATGATGATTCAAAGCCACAGATTATTATGCAAATCAGGGCATGCACAGAGTACCGATGTATCACGCAGTCTATGTAAGGAAGGAGCATTTGAGGAGATAATGGGGAAGTCATGTCCTCATTACAGGCTGGAAAAAAAATCCCATTTCTTTGGCTTCTTGATAAGTTTTCGTCTGAGAATGCTGTTTCAAAGACATCTTGTTGTGAGTGGATTAGCCTTTGTGATAAGATATGCTGTGTGTGATTTTTTTCTTTTTTTTTTTTTCTTTATGATTTACTTAAAATAGAATAAGATTATGACGATATATTTGTGCTTTTGTGTGCTCTTGGTCGGGAGTTTCGAGGCTACAGCTTCTTTTGCAAATTCCATTGACTTGTTGAATGTGTCAGAATGTTTACAAAGAAACTTTACTTTAATATAATGATTTTTATTCCCATTATGTTTCCTGATATATTTTTCATTTTCCTCATGCTCCTTCTCTTTTTGTCTGTCTGTCTGTCTGTCTCTCTCTCTCTTCCCTCTCTCTCTCTCTCTCTCTCTCTCTCTCTCTCTCTCTCTCTCTCTCTCTCTCTCTCTCTCTCTCTCTCTCTCTCTCTCTCTCTCTCTTCCTCCCTCCCCCTTTTCGTTCTCCGTCCATCCATCCACCTATCTATCTATCTATCTATCTATCTATCTATCTATCTATCTATCTATCTATCTATCTATCTACCTACCTACCTATCTATCTATCATCTATCTATCTATCTATCTATCTATCTATCCATCCATCCATCCATCCATCCCCCCTCCCTCCCTCCCCAAATATCTTTCTCCAAAAATAACCTCAACCTCACCCTCTCTCCCTCTCCCCCCAGAAGGTCGAGGAGGAGTTCGAGGGTGACGTGAGCCGCTCCACCCTGCACCTGGTCTCGAGGGCGACTGAGACGGATCCACGCTCACCTGTCGAGCCGCTAGCCCTCGCTTGCCCGACTCGCCGCTAGAGGACTCTGTCACACTCTCGGTGTTGTGTGAGTATCTTTTCGCTTTATTTTTTCGTTTTTTTTTTTTTGGAGGGGGGGGGGCGGGGGATTTTTCTTCTTGTAGTTTCTTATCTTATCTGGTTTATTGTGTTTTATGTTCTATAAGTGAGATAAGTGTTTTCTTTTCTAGGTTCTTTTTTATCTTTTGTATTATCTTTTTACATCTACAAGCGAGGATATATATATATATATATATATATATATATATATATATATATATATATATATATATTATATATTTGTGTGTGTGTGTGGGTTGTGTGGTGTGTGTGTGTGTGTGTGTGTGGTGTGTGTGTGTGTGTGTGTGTGTGTGTTTGTGTGTGTGTGTGTGTGAGTGCGTGTGTGTGTGTATTTTCTTTTTCTACTTCTTCATCTTCGTCTTCTTCTTCTTCTTCCTCTTCTTCTTCTTCTTCTTCTTCCTCTTCTTCTTTATCATCTCCTTCATCTATATGCGAAGTAAATGTGTTGTTGAAAAGAGACGATCATAATGAGAAGGAAATATTAATCCGTGATGTGTGTGATAGATGGATCGATAGATTAAGCAGATCAACAAATTGATTAATTGAAATAGTAATTCAAAGGAAGAATCCACTCTGAATGAATTAAAATTAAAAACAAAAACAAAAATAAATAAATAGATAAATAAATCTTACTCAACACAGAACATCAAGTCCCTTATATTAATGTCAAGACCATTTATTTATTCGACATTTACAAAGATGCTTGGTTCTAATTTGAAAATGTACATCCGTCACTGAAACATTTGTTTACATATTTCCATACATCTAAAGGTATATCAATAAAGCAAAATTTAGTTATAACAAATATATAGTTATGATAATCATTTATAAATTGTTTGTTTAAATGTTAAAAATCATTTGGGGGAAAGCAATGAGTTTATACTCGTCAGACGACTCCTGGCCTTCCTCCAGTACACATGTCAGCTTGGTTCTGGTATTTAAAGTCGTGTTTTACCCAGATATCGTAAATTGCAATGCTAAATAAGTGTTTTAACGTAACTGTTCAATCTTCTTGTATTGATATGTAATAATTGAGACGAGTCCTGGCCTTCCTTCTACGGACAGCGAGGAGAAATAATGGAGAATGCAGAAAGATTGTGGCTGAAATAAGGTTAGGCAACGGTAGCCAGCAGCAGTTACCGGTGACTTGCTTTATACGTATATATTAGTCATGTTAAGTGACGTGAACCCTATGCCAGTGTGTTCTCGGACGCATCAGCTGATTAATGGGTTTATATGGAAACCGTGCCATCCTTTTGTGTCATATTAAGCGTGCATTATCCCCCTGCTTCTTTGTGGTAAGAAAGGAAATAAATGAATGTTAAGTTTACATCTGTGCGTTTGTCTTCTCACGCCTGAGAAAGTTACTCACACAACACAGGCGTTTCAACAGGATAACATGAATACGAAAATCCTTTATATGACATTAATAAACAAAAATATCTATAATTAATCTCTTTTTTACTCTCATCTTTCTTCTCTCTCTCTCTTTCTTTCTCTCTCTTCTCTTTCTCTCTTCTCTCTCTCTCTCTTCTCTCTCCTCTCTCTCTCTCTCTCTCTCTCTCTCTCTCTCTCTCTCTCTCTCTCTCTCTCTCTCTCTCTATCTATCTATCTATCTGTCTATCTATCTACCTGTCTCTCTCTTTCTGTCTATATATTTAATTATCTATCTCTCTCTCCCTCTTTCTCTCTAACCCACCCGCATTCCCTCCCAACCCTCTCATCATCACCTCTCTCTCTCTCTCTCCTTCCAGACAAGCCCCAGATGACGCTAGAACTCGGAAACAACGAAGAACTGAAGAACATGGAAGAGGGATAACGTGTGTTCAAGTGCATCGTTAAACCAACCCGCCGGTGAACGGAGTGCAGTGGCGCACATGTGAGTTGAGGGGGAAGGAGAGGGAGAGGGAGGGAGGAAAGGAGGGATGGGAGTGGAAGTAGGAGGGATTGGGATGGGAGGTGGAAGGGAGAGGATGGGGGAGGTGATAGGGGAGTGGGGGTGTAGGAGGAGTGGAAGGGGATGGGAGAGAGGAGGAGAGAGTGGAAGATGGGTTTGGTGATGGGAAGGGAAATGGGAGTGGAAGGAGGGGGATGGGTACGGATAAGGAGGGAGGGGAGAGGGGATGGAGAGTGGAAGGAGGGATGGGGGTGGAGGGGATTGGGGAGAGGGGGGTTGGATGGAAGGGAGTAGGAGGAGAGAAAGTAGAGAAATATATGGAAGGGAGAGGGGGGAGGAGGGAGAGGAGGGATAAGAATGGGGTGGAGAGGAGGATGGAGGTAGAAGGGGAATGTATCGGAGGGGGGAGGAGGGGAAAGTAGAGAAGAATTATGAATTCATGAGATGATTGATTATAAATAAGATATATCATGAAGTTGATAATGATAAAGATGATAATACTGATAATATAATGATATGATAGTATTATCATTATCATTATAATCATTGTAATTATTGTTATTTTTGTCGTTTTTATATTATCATCATTATTGTGATTGTTGTTAATATTTCAATGATAATGATGAGGATAATAATAAATGATAACTATATTGATAATAAAAATGATCGTATTGTTATTATTATCATTAGGATTATCATAGTCATAATCATCACCACTACCACCAACACCCCCCCCCCCCCCCTATCATCACCACCACTCCCACCTCCACCATCCCACAAAAAAAACAATACTAATAAATAAAATAAATAAATAAATAAATAAATACATATCCTCTCCCCCCCCCCCCCACCAGGGCGTCCCCTCAAGAGCAACGCGTCCCTGGCATCGACGTCAGCAGACTTCTCTCGTCCTCAGGAACATCAGCAGGACGTCGTCAGAGTCTACACGTGCGCGGCGGCCAACACGGAGGGGCTATGACGTCATCGCCCCTGCAGCTGGGGTCAAGTGTGAGTGCTGGGTGGGGTGGGTGGGGTTATTGTTTGTTTGTTTTTTTTCGTATTTATTTGTTTTTTCTGCTTGTCTTTTTTTTCGTTTTTTTCTCTTTTTCTTTTTTCTTTATTTCTTTGTTTTTTGTCTTTCTCTCACTTTCCTTCTTTCTTTCCTTTTTCTCTCTTCCTTTCTTCCTTCTTTATCTCTATCTTTCTTTCCTTATTTTCTCTCTGTCTTCCTTCCTTTCTTTCAATTTTTCCTCCTTCTTCCTTTATTTTCTCTCGATCTTTCTTTCTTTTCTCTCTGTTTCCTTCCCTCTTTTCTTTCTATTTTTTCTATCTTCCTCTCTCTATCTTTCTTTTCTCTCTAATCTTCTTCCCTCTTTCTTTCTAATCTTTCTTCCTTCCTTAATTCCTTTCTCTCTATCTTTCTTCCTTCCTTAATTCCTTTCTCTCTATCTTCCTTCCTTAATTCCTTTCTCTCTATCTTTCTTCCTTCCTTAATTCCTTTCTCTCTCTCTATCATTCTTTCTTGCTTGCTTTCTCTGGAGAATCGGCTCATTTGTGACAGTACCGGCATCAGCATTGTAGGGTCAAAGTCGGGATAGAAGGGAACTGGTCGCCCTTCCGTATCCTTCAGCGAATAGAAGGTTCAAATAAGGATCAGATGTTCAAATGTTCAAGTAGAATTCATGTTTATGACAGGTTTATGTGTGAGTGGGATGGGGTGTGTTGTGTGGGTATTATGTGGGGGGGGGGGTATTGTGTGTTCGTGTAGGTATTGTGTGTGGGGTGGTATTGTGTGTGTGTGTGTTGTAGGTATTGTGTGGGGGGGGTGGGAGTGTTTTGTGTGTGTGTGGGGGGGGGGGGTTGTGTGTGCGTGTGGGTATCATGTGTTTTGTGTGGGCGGGGTGGGGGTAAAGTTGTGTGTGTGTGTGTGCGTATGGGTATTGTGTGTCTGTGTGATAAAAGGATAGAGTGAAAGGAGGGAAGGTAGGGAGGCACAGAAGAAGGATAGAAGAAAAGGGGAGAAAACAGGGAAAGAAGAGAAACTAACAACGAAAGAGTAGAGAGCAAATAAAATAAGAAAGGAGAGAACAAACAACAACAAACAAACAAATAAAGAGAAAAAAAAAAACAGAAATGAAACAAAACATCACAACCATCATAAAAAGAAATTCATCACCATAAGTACTAGTAGTGGCAGTGATAGTAATTTTAGCAGTATTTTTTATTGTTGTAGTTGTGTATGATAATGATTATATATATCATTATCGTTATTATAATTATTATCATTATCATCATTCTCCCTCTCCCCCTCTCCCCCAGTCCCCCCACGTGCGCCCAGGGTCAGCACGAGGTGTACGGCGCAGCGAGACACGAGGAGCTGCAGGTGCCGTGCCACGTTCACGCCCACCCCGCGCCCACGATGTTCAGGTAAGGGGCGTTTGGGCTTCATCTTGATTAGGAGAGGTGTCAATTGTCTGAGTAGTTGTAGGGGTTGTAGTGGATAGTACTAGTTGTGGTGATAAAGTAGTGTTGTAGGGTGTTGAAGTAGTAGTTGTGGTGATAAAGTAGTAGTTGTAGTGGTTATAGTAGTAGTTGTAGTGGTTGTAGTAGTAGTTGTGGTGATAAAGAATTAGGTGTTGGGATTGTAGTGGTTGTAGTAGTAGTTGTGGTGATAAAGTAGTAGTTGTAGGGGTTGTAGTAGTAGTTGTAGTGAATATAGTAGTAGTTGTAGTGGTCTACCGGTTATAATAGTAGTTGTAGTGTTATATAGTAGTTGTTGTAGTGGTTGTAGTAGTATTGTAGTGTACAGTAGTAGTAGTAGTAATTATTGTAGTAAAAATAGTATTAGTAATAGTAGTAGTAGTTATTGTTATTGTAGCAGTACTAGTAGTAGCGCAGTGATAGTAATTTTAGAAGTATTTGTTGTTATTGTTGTTGTTGTGATAATCATGCCTTATGTTATGATTATATTTATCATTTTGTTATTATTATTGTCATTCTTATTATTATTATCATTATTATTATTCTTATTATTATTATTGTTATTATTATTGTTATTTTCGTTATCATTAGTAGCAGTAGTAGTATCATTATTAATAATAATATTCTTGTTGTTCTTCTCATTATCGTCGTTGTACTTCTACTCTTTCTAAAATTATAAAAATTTACTTCTAACATTTTTATTTTATTTTCTTTCTTGTTCTTCTTTTCCCCTCCTCTCCCTTTTTCTCCTTCTTCTTCTTTCTTCTCCTTCTTCTATTTCTTACTCATCATCTTTTTCTTCTCTCTCTTCTTCTTCTTTCTTTTTCTATTTTCTCTTTCATTATTCTCTTTCTTCTTATCTTCTTCGTCATCCTCTCTTCATCTTCTTTTTCTGCTTTCTCTTCTACTTCTTTTATCTTCTCATCCTCCTTATTTTACTTTTACTCTGATCTGCATCCCACTCCTTTCTTCAAGATATGTACTCTTCTCACTCCCAACTAATCTTTATTCCCCACATTATCCTCATTCCCTTGATTATTTTCTTTCTTCTCCCTTCTAATTCTTCATTTTCTTTCCTCTCCTCTTCGCCAAAAGATGGAAACAAGGAACTCTCGGAAAATGAAAACTTTTGTCCTTGTGTAATATCATTTCAAGATGGCGGCTCATGTCTTTTCACTCTCTCGGAGAAAAGTGAGGAAACTTGATGAATATTTTGTCTAATCTCTGTAAATGAATTAACTTAGAAACGAGACGGTGGATATACAGATACAGGTTGGATGTTGGAGATACAGGAAAAGGTGGGGTTGTTGGAGATGCAGGTGGGTTGTTGGAGATACAGGTACAGGTTGGATGTTGGAGATGCAGGTGGGTTGTTGGAGATACAGGTGGAGTTTGGAGATAGAGGTGCAGGTTGGATGTTGGATTACAGGTAATAAGGAGATGTTGTGTTAGATGCAGGTAAAAAGTGAGATGTTGAGATGCCAGATGGGTTGTTGGAGATACAGGTACAGGTTGGATATTGGAGATGCAGGTGGGGGTGTTGGAGATACAGGTACAGGTTGGAGATACAGAACGAGACACAAAACACACCGCTAAGAAAACATACATAAAAGAAAAAAAAAAAAAAAAAAAAAACACACACACTCACCCCTCCTCCTCTTTCTCCTCCCATTCCCCAAAAACAGATGGGCGGTGAACACCTCCACGGGGGTCGTCGACGTGGCCCTCAACCTCTCCAGCAGCAGCGGCAGGAGCAGCATCGTCAGGTACACCCCGCAGACGCACCACGACTTCGGGGAACTCCTGTGCTGGGCGGTGAACGACGTCGGGAGGCAGAGGAAGCCGTGCGTGTTCAGCGTCGTGCCTGCGGGTGAGTTGGGGGTTTGGGCGGGGTTGTTGGGGGGAGGTAGGGGGTTGGGGGGGAAGTGGGGAGGGAGGGTGGGTAGGAGGGCAGTGCGGTGGAAAGGTTGGAGGGGGAAGTGGGGAGGAGGGTGGGAGGGTGGGTTGGAGTGGGAGTGGGGAGGGAGGTGGAAGGGGAAGTGGGGAGGGAGGGTGGATGGGAGGGGGAAGTGGGGGAGGGAGGGTGGGTGGGAGGGGGAAGTGGGGAGGGAGGGTGGGTGGGAGGGGGAAGTGGGGAGGGATGGGTTGTTGGGGGAAGTGGGGAGGGTGGTGGGGTGGGAGGGAAGTGGGGAGGGAGGTGGGAGGGGGTTTGGCCGGGGTTGTTGGGGGGAGGTGGGGGTTGTGGGGGAGTGGGGAGGGAGGGTGGAAGGGGAAGTGGGTGAGGGAGGGGAAGTGGGGTTGGGGAAGTGGGGAGGAGGGTGGGAGGGGGAAGTGGGGGGAGGTAGGGGGTTGGGGGAAGTGGGAGGGAGGGTGGGGGGAGGGGAGGGGAGGGTGGGTGGGTGGGGGGAGTGGGGTGGAGGTGGGGAGGGGGAAGTGGGGTGGAGGTGGAGGTTGGGGGGAAGTGGGGAGGGAGGGTGGGAGGGGGAAGTGGGGTAGAGGTGGAGGTTGGGGGGAAGTGGGAAGTGGGGTGGAGGTGGGGTTGGGGGAAGTGGGGAGGGAGGGTGGGTGGGAGGGGAAGTGGGGGTGGAGTGGGGTTGGGGGGAAGCGGGGAGGGAGGGTGGGGAGGGGGAAGTGGGGTGGAGGTGGGGGTTGGGGGAAGTGGGGAGGAGGGTGGAAGGGAGGGGGAAGTGGGGAGGAAGGGTTGGAGGGGAAGTGGGGAGGGAGGGTGGAGGGGAAGTGGAGTGGAGGTGGGGAGGGAGGGTGGGTGGGAGGGGAAGTGGGTGGAGGTGGGGTTGGGGGAAGTGGGGAGGGAGGGTGGAAGGGAGGGGGAAGTGGGTAGGAAGGGTTGGAGGGGGAAGTGGGGAGGGAGGGTGGGGGGGGGAAGTGGGGTGGAGGTGGGAGTTGGGGGAAGTGGGGGAGGGAGGGTGGGCGAGGGGAAGTGGGGTGGAGGTGGGGGTTAGGGGGAAGTGGGGTAAAGGTGGGGTTGCGGGTAGATGTATGTGTGGAGGGGTGGTGAAAGGGGAGGAGGTGTGTGTGTGTGGTTTGCGTTTGTGTGGCATGTGTGTGTTGTAGACTGATGGAAGATGAGAAGCATATAAGAATGATTAAAACACGAAAGGAGAAAGAAAGGAGAGGGGGAAGCGAGAGTACGAAATAAAAAAAGAGACAAAACAATAATTTAATCCGATTGGACAAACATACATCCACACAGACAGACAGAGACAGACAGACAAGACATGTTCTAATGACCAAAGACGTTTTTTATTTTTTATTTATTTTTTTGTGACCGCACGTGGGTCAGAGGCAAGTCCCTGTCATGATTTGGATGTCAGAAGTAAGTGATTGTCAAGAACCTATGTCAGGTGATTGGAGGTGAATCTTAATGAATCTAGGAGAGTCCTGGTTGAGTCAGCCAACCTCCCCCCCACCCCTACCCCCACCCCTGCCTAGAGCTTTCCCTAAACAATCAGTCAAAGAAAAAAACAAACAAGGTGTCCCATCGTTAACGCCATCCATTCTTTGCACACCTAGCTTATGGTTTCAATCCTTCCTTTTGCACACCACACTCACAGTCTCATTTCTTTGTAGACCACATTCACTCTCATTCTTTGCAAACTACACTCCCAATCTCATTCTTTGTAGGCCACACTCACAGTCTCATTCTTTGCAAACCACACTCACAGCCCCATTCTTTGCAAACCACACTCACAGTCTCATTCTTTGCAGACCACACTCACAGTCTCATTCTTTGCAAACCACACTCACAGCCCCATTCTTTGCAAACCACACTCACAGTCTCATTCTTTGCAGACCACACTCACAGTCTCATTCTTTGCAAAACCACACTCACCATCTCATTCTTTGCAAACCACACTCACAGTCTCATTCTTTGCAAACCACACTCCCAATCTCATTCTTTGTAAACCACACTCACTCTCATTCTTTGCAAACTACACTCCCAATCTCATTCTTTGTAGGCCACACTCACAGTCTCATTCTTTGTAGACCACACTCACTCTCATTCTTTGCAAACCACACACAGTCTCATTCTTTGTAGACCACACTCAGTCTTATTCTTTGCAAACTATACTCACCATCTCATTCTTTGCAAACCACAATCACAGTCTCATTCTTTGCAGACCACACTCCCTCCAACATCCAGTACCACGACAGAATTATATATTCTTTATTCAACCTCGACGACTCGGAAAGAATGTAAAATAGTTTCCTCTTTAAACTGTAGATGGCGTAGTGTTGCCTCCTTATTGGAAGGACGGGTATACCGTAACATTACGTTGCCTCATCATTCTATGCCCACTGTTTAGGATTTTTTTTAAATGGTAACCAAAGTTGAAAAAGGGAAATGATGTGATGGTATGATAGATATGACATTATAATAACCGACATAATTAGAAATAATTTCATATGATAAATAGATGTGATTAGATATATGATTATATGATAATTATGATAATTAAAGCGCGCTCGCCGTTAAAAAGATATAGAATGATAGCCAATCCCTCCCTACCATTGAGTACCATTTATATATATATAGATATAGATAGATAGATAGATAGCCAAAAGCCCCAAACACTCAAACACCATTGATCAACCTTCCTTTCCCCCTTTCCCGCCCCTTTCCCCTCTCCATCCTCCCTCTCCATCCTACCCTCCCCTCCTCCCTCCCTCCCTCCTCCTCACCCCATTCTCCCCCACCCTCCCCCCCACCTATCCTACCTCCCTCACCCCTCACCCCTTCTCCCCATCCCCCCTTCTCCCCTTCCCCCCCCAAACAGCCAAGCCCGAAGCGGTATCCTCCTGCGAGGCCGACAGGAACTCCTCGATGCCTGCGACCTACGTGGTGCTCTTCGTGCCTGCCGGGGGGACGCGGCCTCGAGCAGACCTTCAAACCTGGAGGTGCGGCAGGCGGCCAGGAGGAGCTGCTGGAGGAGTTCAGTCACGCCCCCGAGCCCTTCTTCATCATCACGGGGTAGGTGGGAGGGTGGGGAGGATAGGGGGAGGGTCTTCCTTGTTTATTAGATTTTTTTTTTTTGCCTATTTGTTTGCCTTTGTTTTTCATTGTTTGTTTGTTTTTATTTTTCATTGTTTTCTTTGTATTTTCCTTGTATGTCTGTTTGTTTTTATTTTTAGCCTTTTTTGTAGTTTTTCTTTGTTATTCCTTGTTTTTTGTTTGTTTTCTTTGCTTTTTCTTTGTTTTGTTAGTCTTTATTTCTTTTTCTTTTTCTTTATTTTCTCCTTGTGTGTTTGTTTGTTTTCTTGGCTTTTTTCTTTGTTTGTTTTCCTTTATTTTTCCTAGTTTTGTGTTTTCTTTGTTTTTTCCTAGTTTTGTGTTTGTTTTTCTTTATTTTTTGTTTGTTTATTTTCCTTTGTTTTCGCCTTGTTTCTTTTTTCTTTGTTGTCTCCTTGTTCATTTGCTTGTTTGTATTATCAATCTTTGGTGTTTTATATTTTTTTCCTTTAGCATTCTTGTTTATACCAACGAATGAATTTTCCCTTTGATAATAAACGTCAACATTAACAAACGTTCTCCTCTTAAGATTAAAACATCGCATTGACCAACGTTCTTTCCCTACAAAGATAAGGTCAGCAAACGTTTCCCCTTTAAGATCCTCACCAAAGTTTTTTTTTCCCCTTTAACTTTCATATCCGCACAAACTCAAGTATTCCGTATAAACATAAAGTATCCACATTCGTATCCACTTTGCCATACTTTGTTCCTTGCGACATGAACATCCGCGCTAAACAGACAACGTTCACCTTTCACATTCATAGGTTTACTTCTTTTAAGTATAAGTAACTTCTAAGAAATATTTTAAGTATATTTTATTTTATAGATTTTGTAAAAGTAATTTTTAGTTCAAGTTTACTTCTTTTAAGAAAGTATTCTTCGTATTAACGTTTGTTCGTGTGTTTACGTTTTAAAGGAAAGAACGTTTGTTGAAAGCGAGTGTTTTGTGTATCACATTAATATGGATTGTTTTTTTCTTCCCTCCTTCCTCCCCTCTCCTATATTCTCTTCCCTCTTCCCTCTTCTCTTTCTCTCATTCCTCCCCTCTCCCTTCCTTCTCACTCCTATCCCTTCCCCTCTCCCCCTCTTTCCTCCCCTCCAATCGCCCTTCCCGTCTCTCCTTCCATCCCCTCTCCCTTCCCTCTTCCCCCCTCTCCCTTCCATTTTTCTTCCCCCTTCCCTCTCCTTCCCTCTTCCTTCCCCTCTTCCTACCAATCCCCTTTTCCTACCCCTCATCCCTCCACTCTCCCTTCCCCTCTCCTCTCCCCTACCCCTCTTCTCTCCCCGCTCCCCTTCCCCTCTCCCTCCCTTCTTCCTTCCCCTCTTTCTACCCCTATCCTTCCCCTCTCCCCGTTCCCTCTCCTTTCTCTTCTCCCTCTTCTCCCCTATCCCTCTCCTCTTCCCTATCCCTCTCCTCTCCCCCATCTCTCTTTCCCCTCTTCCCACCCCTCTCATCTCCCCTTCCCCTCTCCCCTCATCTCCCCTTCCCCTTCCCCTCTCCTCTCATCTCCCCTTCCCCTTCCCCTTTCCTCTCATCTCCCCTCATCTCCCCTTCCCCTCTCTCCCCTCATCTCCCCTTCCCCTCTCCCTTCTCCCCTCCTCTCCCCTCATCTCTCCCCTTCCCTCCCCCTCTCCCCTCTTTTCCCTCCTCTCCCCTCGCCCTCAGCCTGAAGGTCGACGTCCCGTACCTGATGACGGTCACGGCCGCCAACAGCCGAGGAACCAGCCACCGGTCACCATCTCCTACACCGCCTCTTCTGCTTCCGCCCACAAGGTCGTCTCTTCCCACGCCCACAACACGCTCCTCTCCATCACCCCCTTCGTGGTGCTCCTGATGGGCGTGATCGCGGCGGTGTCGACGTGCGTGGGCGTGGGCGTGATGGTGGCGAAGAGGAACAGGCGGAGGAAGAGCGGCGCTGAGATCCTGTACGCGGGCCCGCTCAAGACGCTCACGACAGTCACGACGTGCACACCATCGTCTGCGTCAACCATGGTGATTTTCTGTCTTTTTTGTGTGTGTCTCTTTCTGTCTGTTTGGTTCTCTGTCTCTTTCGCTGTCTCTCTTTCTCTTTCTCTTTCTTTCTCTCTCTCTCTTCTTCTGTCTGTCTGTCTGTCTGTCAGTCTGTCTCTCTCTCTCTCTCCTCTCTCTCTCTTCTCTCTCTCTCTCTCTCTCTCTCTCTCTCTCTCTCTCTCTCTCTTCTCTCTCTCTCTCCTCCCTCCCTCCCTCCCTCTCTTTCGTTCATTATCCTTATTGTTATTTACTCTTATTCTTCATTCTTATCCTTATTCTTCATTCTTATTCTATCTTATTCTCACTCTTATTATTCCCTTTCTAGTTTATTTTTTTTATTCTCATACTATTTATTATCTCTTTTCTTGTTCTTATTTTCATACTTGTTATTATTTATGTTATTTTTTGTTATTATTCTTATTCTCCTTCTTATATATTCCTTTTCTTATTCTTATTTTTATTCTTACTATTCATTTTTTTATTCTTTTTCTCTCTCCTGCCTCCTGCTCTTATTCTTATTTTTGTTCTTCTTCTTATTTTTTCTTATTCATCTATCTGCTCCTTCTCCTTCCTACTCATTTCTATTTTCATTCTTGTTCTTGTTTTTTTTTTTATTCCTTTTCTTCTTCTTTACTCCATTCGATGTCTGTCTGTTCAGTTTTCTGCAATTATCCGTATTCTATCCATTTCTTTCTGTCTATATGATTCTCTCTCTCTCTCTCTCTCTCTCTCTCTCTCTCTCTCTCTCTCTCTCTCTCTCTCTTCTCTCTCTCTCTCTCTCTCTCTCTCTCTCTCTCTCTCTCTCTCTCTCTCTTCTCTCTCTTATGTCCTCAAACTCTTCACCCACTTCTTCCTTCACACTTTTATCACACTTATTTTTGAAAAATATGTTGATATTACTGCATTAACCCCCTCCACTCCTCCCTTCTTCCAACCAACCAAACACCCCATTCCACCACCTGCCCACCCCACCCGATCCCCGCACCCAGCTGTTCTCTTCCGTGCCTCTTCCTACCCTCTACCCTGTGACCAATCCCTCACTCCTCCTTCCTTCCCTCCCTCCCTCCTCCCCCTCTCCTCCTCCCTATTCCCTCCTTTCCACTATCTGGTCCTCCCCCACCCCTCCACCC
>NW_020869464.1:88663-105639 GCF_003789085.1 Penaeus vannamei
GGGAAGTGGGGAGGGAGGGGGGAGGGGAAGTGGAAGTGGAGGTGGGGAGGGGTGGGTGGGGGGGAAGGTGGGTGGAGGTGGGGTGGAAGTGGGAGGAGGGTGGAAGGAGGGGGAAGTGGGTAGAAGGGTTGAGGGGGAAGTGGGAGGAGGGTGGGGGGAGTGGGGGAGGGGGAGTTGGGGGAAGTGGGGAGGGAGGTGGGCGGGAGGGGGAAGTGGGGTGGAGGTGGGCGGTAGGGGGAAGTGGGGTAAAGGTGGGGTTGGGGTAGATGTTATGTGTGGAGGGTGGGTGAAAGGGGAGAGGTGTGTGTGTTGTGTGTTTGCGTTTGTGTGGCATGTGTGTGTGTAGACTGATGGAAGATGAGAAGCATATAAGAATGATTAAAACACGAAAGGAGAAAGAAAGGAGAGGGGAAGCGAGAGTACGAAATAAAAAAAGAGACAAAACAATAATTTAATCCGATTGGACAAACATACATCCACACAGACAGACAGAGACAGACAGACAAGACATGTTCTAATGACCAAAGACGTTTTTTTTTTTTATTTATTTTTTTGTGACCGCACGTGGGTTCAGAGGCAAGTCCCTGTCATGATTTGGATGTCAGAAGTAAGTGATTGTCAAGAACCTATGTCAGGTGATTGGAGGTGAATCTTAATGAATCTAGGAGAGTCCTGGTGAGTCAGCCACCTCCCCCCCACCCCTACCCCACCCCTGCCTAGAGCTTTCCCTAAACAATCAATCAAAGAAAAAACAAACAAGGTGTCCCATCGTTAGCGCCATCCATTCTTTGCACACCTAGCTTCCAGTTTCAATCCTTCCTTTGCAAACCACACTCACAGTCTCATTCTTTGTAGACCACATTCACTCTCATTCTTTGCAAACTACACTCCCAATCTCATTCTTTGTAGACCACACTCACAGTCTCATTCTTTGCAAACCACACTCACAATCTCATTCTTTGCAAACCACACTCACAGTCTCATTCTTTGCAGACCACACTCACAGTCTCATTCTTTCACAGCAATCACAGTCTCATTCTTTGCAGACCACACTCACAGTCTCATTCTTTGCAAACCACACTCACAGTCTCATTCTTTGCAAAACCACACTCACAGTCTCATTCTTTGCAACCACACTCTCTCATTCTTTGTAAACCACACTCACTCTCATTCTTTGCAAACTACACTCCCAATCTCATTCTTTGTAGGCCACACTCACAGTCTCATTCTTTGTAGACCACACTCACTCTCATTCTTTGCAAACCACACACAGTCTCATTCTTTGTAGACCACACTCAGTCTTATTCTTTGCAAACCACACTCACCATCTCATTCTTTGCAAACCACAATCACAGTCTCATTCTTTGCAAACCACACTCCCTCCCAACATCCATCACTACCACGACAGACTAGGAATATATTCTTTATTCAACCTCGACGACTCGGAAAGAATGTAAAATAGTTCCCTCTTTAAACTGTAGATGGCGTAGTGTTGCCTCCTTATAGGGAAGGACGGGTACCGTAACATTACGTTGCCTCATCATTCTATGCCCACTGTTTAGGATTTTTTTTAAATGATAACCAAAGTTGAAAAAGGGAAATGATATGATGGTATGATAGATATGACATTATAATAAACCGACATAATTAGAAATAATTTCATATGATAAATAGATATGATTAGATATATGATAATATGATAAATATGATAATAAAGCCCCACCGTTAAAATATAGAATGATAGCCAATCCCTCCCTACCATTGAGTACCATTATATATATATAGATATAGATAGATAGATAGATAGCAAAAGCCAAACACTCTCAACACCATTGATCAACCTTCCTTTCCCCCTTTCCCTCCCGCCCCTTTCCCCTCCTCACCCCTTGCCCCTCCATCCTCCACCCTCCCTCCTTCCCTCCCTCCCTCCCTCCCTCCTCACCCCATTCTCCCCCACCCTCTCACCCCCCACCTATCCTACCTCCCTCACCCCTCACCCCTTCTCCCCATCCCCCCTTCTCCCCCTTCCCCCCCCAAACAGCCAAGCCCGAAGCGGTATCCTCCTGCGAGGCCGACAGGAACTCCTCGATGCCTGCGACCTACGTGGTGCTCTCGTGCCTGCCGGGGTGGGACGGCGGCCTCGAGCAGACCTTCAACCTGGAGGTGCGGCAGGCGGCCAAGGAGGAGCTGCTGGAGGAGTTCAGTCACGCCCCCGAGCCCTTCTTCATCATCACGGGGTAGGTGGGAGGGTGGGGAGGATAGGGGGAGGGTCTCCTTGTTTATTAGATTTTTTTTTTTGCCTATTTGTTTGCCTTTGTTTTTCATTGTTTGTTTGTTTTTATTTTTTCATTGTTTTCTTTGTATTTTCCTTGTATGTCTGTTTGTTTTTATTTTTAGCCTTTTTTGTAGTTTTTCTTTGTTATTCCTTGTTTGTTTGTTTGTTTTCTTTGCTTTTTCTTTGTTTGTTAGTCTTTATTTCTTTTTCTTTTTCTTTATTTTCTCCTTGTGTGTTTGTTTGTTTTCTTGGCTTTTTTCTTTGTTTGTTTTCCTTTATTTTTCCTAGTTTGTGTTTTCTTTGTTTTTTCCTAGTTTTGTGTTTGTTTTTCTTTATTTTTTGTTTGTTTATTTTCCTTTGTTTTCGCCTTGTTTCTTTTTCTTTGTTGTCTCCTTGTTCATTTGTTTGTTTGTATTATTAATCTTTGGTGTTTATATTTTTTTTTCCTTTAGCATTCTTGTTTATATCAAAAAATGAATTTTCCCTTTAATATAAACGTCAACATTAACAAACGTTCTCCTCTTAAGATTAAAACATCGCATTGACCAACGTTCTTTCCCTACAAAGATAAGGTCAGCAAACGTTTCCCCTTTAAGATCCTCACCAAAGTTTTTTTTCCCCTTTAACTTTCATATCCGCACAAACTCAAGTATTCCGTATAACATAAGTATCCACATTCGTATCCACTTTGCCATACTTTGTTCCTTGCGACATGAACATCCGCGCTAAACAGACAACATTCACCTTTCACATTCATAGGTTTACTTCTTTTAAGTATAAGTATACTTCTAAGAATATTTTAAGTATATTTTATTTTATGAATTTTGTAAAAGTAATTTTAAGTATAAGTTTACTTCTTTTAAGAAAGTATCCTTCGTATTAACGTTTGTTCGTGTGTTTTACGTTTTAAAGGAAAGAACGTTTTTGAAGCGAGTGTTTTTGTGTATCACATTAATATGGATTGTTTTTTCTTCCCTCCTTCCTCCCCTCTCCTATATTCTCTTCCCTCTTCCCTCTTCTCTTTCTCATCATCCTCCCCTCTCCCTTCCTTCTCACTCCTATCCCTTCCCCTCTCCCCTCTTTCCTCCCCTCCAATCGCCCTTCCCGTCTCTCCTTCCCATCCCCTCTCCCCCCTTCCTCTTCCCCCCTCCCCTCCATTTTTTCTTCCCCCTTCCCTCTCCTCCCCTTCTTCCTTCCCCTCTTCCCTACCAATCCCCTTTTCCTACCCCTCATCCCACTCTCCCTTCCCTCTCCTCTCCCCTACCCCTCTCTCTCCCCGCTCCCCTTCCCCTCTCCCTCCCTTCTTCCTTCCCCTCTTTCTACCCCTATCCTTCCCCCTCTCCCGTTCCCCTTCCTTTCTCTTCTCCCTCTTCTCCCCCTATCCCTCTCCTCTTCCCTATCCCTCTCCTCTCCCCCATCTCTCTTTCCCCTTCCCACCCCTCTCATCTCCCCCTTCCCCTCTCCCCTCATCTCCCCTTCCCCTTCCCCTCTCCTCTCATCTCCCCTTCCCCTTCCCCTTTCCTCTCATCTCCCCTCATCTCCCCTCCTCTCTCTCCCCTCCTCCCCTTCCCCTCCCCCTTCTCCCTCCCTCCCCTCATCTCCCCTTCCCCCTCCCCCTCTCCCCTCTTTCCCCTCCTCTCCCCTCGCCCTCAGCCTGAAGGTCGACGTCCCGTACCTGATGACGGTCACGGCCGCCAACAGCCGAGGAACCAGCCCACCGGTCACCATCTCCTACACCGCCTCCTCTGCTTCCGCCCACAAGGTCGTCTCTTCCCACGCCCACAACACGCTCCTCTCCATCACGCCCTTCGTGGTGCTCCTGATGGGCGTGATCGCGGCGGTGTCGACGTGCGTGGGCGTGGGCGTGATGGTGGCGAAGAGGAACAGGCGGAGGAAGAGCGGCGCTGAGATCCTGTACGCGGGCCCGCTCAAGGACGCTCACGACAGTCACGACGTGCACACCATCGTCTGCGTCAACCATGGTGATTTTCTGTCTTTTTTGTGTGTGTCTCTTTCTGTCTGTTTGGTTCTCTGTCTCTTTCGCTGTCTCTCTCTTCTCTTTCTCTTTCTTTTCTCTCTCTCTTTCTTTCTGTCTGTCTGTCTGTCTGTCAGTCTGTCTCTCTCTCTCTCTCTCTCTCTCTCTCTCTCTCTCTCTCTCTCTCTCTCTCTCTCTCTCTCTCTCTCTCTCTCTCTCTCTCTCTCTCTCTCCCCTCCCTCCCTCCCTCTCTCTTTCGTTCATTATCCTTATTGTTATATTACTCTTATTCTTCATTCATTATCCTTATTCTTCATTCTTATTCTATTCTTATTCTCACTCTTATTATTCCCTTTCTAGTTTTATTTTTTTTATTCTCATACTATTTATTATCTCTTTCTTGTTCTTATTTTCATACTTGTTATTATTTATTTATTATTTCTTGTTATTATTCTTATTCTCATTCTTATTATTCCTTTTCTTATTCTTATTTTTTATTCTTACTATTCATTTTCTTATTCTTATTCTCTTCTCCTGCCTCCTGCTCTTATTCTTATTTTTATTCTTATTCTTATTTTCTCTTATTCATCTATCTGCTCCTTTTTCCTTCCTACTCATTTCTATTTTCATTCTTGTTCTTGTTTTTTTTTATTCCTTTTCTTCTTCTTTTCTCCCATTCGATGTCTGTCTGTTCAGTTTCTGCAATTATCCGTATTTCTATCCATTTCTTTCTGTCTATATGATTCTCTCTCTCTCTCTCTCTCTCTCTCTCTCTCTCTCTCTCTCTCTCTCTCTCTCTCTCTCTCTCTCTCTCTCTCTCTCTCTCTTCTCTCTCTCTCTCTCTCTCTATGTTCCTCAAACTCTCTCACCCACTTTCTTCCTTCACACTTTTATCACACTTTATTTGAAAAATATGTTGATATTACTGCATTACCCCCTCCCCCACTCCTCCCTTCTTCCAACCAACCAAACACCCCATTCCACCCCCTGCCCACCCCCACCCATCCCCGCACCCAGCCTGTTCTCTTCCGTGCCTCTTCCTACCCTCTACCCTGTGACCAATCCCTCACTCCCTCCTTCCTTCCTCCCCTCCCTCCCCTCCTCCCTCCTCCCTCCTCCCTCATTCCCTCCTTTCCACTATCTGGTCCTCCCCCACCCCTCCCCACCCTGCCCTCTCACACCAACCTGTCCATTCCCTCCCCCCCCCCCTCTTCACCCCCTCTCTCCCTCCACCAACCAACGCACCCCCTCCTCCCTCCCCCGAACCCACCTCTCCCACCCACCCAACCAACCACCAACCCTCTACCCCCCACCCCCTCTTCCTCACAACCAACCCCCCACCCACCTTCTCCCTACCCTCCATCCCCCACCCCATACCCCACCCCACCCCACACAAATAACAGGTTCTCACCCCCCCCTCCCCGTTCTTTCTCCCCCCCCCCCACCAGCTGACAGCGAGAAAGAGGAGCTGATGCGAACCCTGGGTGGATCAGGTTCACCCAGTTCCTTCTACGTGAACCCTGGGACTCTCCTAAACAACGTGAGTGTCAGAACCCCGCCGGTGTCCAGAAAACCGCGCCGGTGCCATAGGATGACACGCGGGTGAAGATAGGGGGGAATTCTTGAATTTTTTTTTTTATTTTTTTTTATTTTTTTTTTTTTTGTTTGAGGGGAGGTGTTTTTTTTCTTCTTTTTGGAGGGCGTTTTTTTTTTTTGTGTTTGTTTTTTTTGAGGGGGGGCGGTCTTTTTTTCCTTTTTTTAAGAGGGGCAATTTTTCTTTCCTCTTCGATGACTTCTTTCTTTTTTCTTCTTTTTTTAAATATTTTCTTCTATTAGGGGGCTACGATTTGTTATTTACTTGTCTTTGTGTGTGTTTCATGCGTATGTGGGTTGTTTAAACTTCGATATGCTTTTGTAAAGGGGGCGTTTGTGTGTGTGCATATGGCTGTATAATTGTAACAAAACACATAGTGTAGCGCTTTTGTCTGTTTTCAAAGATCTTTCCTATAGATCTATCAGTATCTTGTATAATATGGTGTAAATAAATATTATATAATTATATATACATATATATAATAATATATATATATTATATGTATATATATATATGTATATATAATATAATTATATATATATATATAATATAATTATATATATATATATATGTATTTAAATATGTATATATATATAATATAATATATATATATATAATATTATATATATATATATAGTATATATATAATATATATATATAATGTATATAATATATATGTAATATATATATATAATAATATAATTATATAGCAGTATATATACTGTATATATACTATATATATATATATATATATATATATAGTATATATATGTATTTATTGTTATATTATAATAGCTTAATATATATTATATAAATATGTAAGTATATAATATATATATATAATATTATATGTATTATAGTCATATTAGTTATATATATTTATATTTTAAGGGGGGCATTTTCTTTCCTCTTCGATGACTTATTTATTTTTCTTTTTTTAATATTTTCTCTCTATATATATACTGATATTGTTTCTTTGTGTGTTTCATTGCGTCTGTGTGTACTTCGAATATTTTTGTAAAGCGTTTTATGTGTGTGCATATGGCTGTATATATGTATAAATATACATATGTAGCTAATTATATAATATATTAAGTATATAGTATATTCCTATAGAATCTATATAGGATCTGTATATATATTATATAATATATAGTATATATATATATTATATAATATATATATATATATATAATATACATATATATATATATATGTATATGTATATATATAATATATATATATATATAGTGTATATATATATATAAATATGTATATATATATATACATACATATACATATATATATATATATATATATATATAATATATATAATAAATAGATACTAGATAGATAGATAGTATAGATAGATATGTATATATATATATATATATATAGATATATAACATATATATATAATAATATTATATATATATATTAATATTATTTATATAAATATATATATATATATATATATATATATATATATATATATATATATATATATATATATATATCATAACTATCTCTATAACATGCTAATTCCTCCAGCCTCTCCTTCTCCTCTAACCTGCCCTTCCTCCGCCCCGCAGTACGGCCAGCGCGCCCCTCGAGACGGACGTCCTCCTGCGGGACAAACTGACCCCCATGAGCGGCTGCCTGGCGCCCCTCGCCTCCACGGACTCCCTGGGCCAGTGCTCGACCCCCTCGTCCGTGTGCACCGCCTCCTCGAAGACCGCCTCCTCAAGGTCGTCCCGGACGTCCTCCTCGACGGTGGCGCTCAACCCCGACTACCTGACGAAGGAGGAGGCGAGAGAACCGCTCACTTCCCCGTCGGTGGCGCCGCCGAAGGAGAGCGCCGTCTAGAGGGACTTCCTCGAGGGGGACCTGAAGGGATGGGAGGTCGTTAGGAATAGACGTAGGGGGGATAAATCTAGGAGTAAGGGAGAGAGCGAAAGGACTATTGAGGAAGGCCGGGACTCCCCCTCGGCGGCGGCTCGTGGCGGCGCAATCAAGGGAGAGCGCGCCCCGTCGGGAAGTCGTCGGATTCCGAGGCGCCGACAACAGCGTGTACTAATGAAAGCCGACGCGAACCTGGCCCGGCTCCAGACGCTGTAATCGGGGAATGCGGAGTGGAGTGCGCGCCGATGGGGGCCGTTTCCGCCGACACTGATTGCGGATTCTGAAAGAGATAAAAGAAAAACATCGAAGGAAATTGCGGGCGCGGGGCCGAAGTTTGGAGTGATCTCGGAGTGATTCCAAAACCGCGGCGAAACTGCGTGGCATAGCAAGGGATTTCGGACGCTTTCTGAAGTGTGTTTCTGTGAGGACTTTTCCTTCGCACGAAAGGCTCCACGAAGGAACGAGGAGCCTGTAGTGTTTTAGTGACTCAGAAAGGAAACAAATAATTTTCACGTTTACAATATCTCACTACCTTGAAATAGAAGAAAAGAAATCTATAGCGCCAGTGTTCGTGAGCAGACAGACAGACATTAATAAGCTTTTCGGGCACGCGAGACACGAGATATACCATATCATAAACCGTAGCACAGGGTAGACCTTGAGAAAAAGTGAAGGTCGTCCTTGAAACAGAATCCCCCTCCATGTCATCTCTTGAAATTGGTCAAGAGTTCGATCTCGAGAGAAGGTCAAGGGTCGTTCCCTCCGATAAGTGGATTTAAGCTGACCTCGGAGCAGTCACCGAAGAAGCTACTGCTCACGGAAGCTCAAGACGCTCGATCGAGAAGGGAGAAAGTTGTGAAATGAAGCCCCGAGTGTGTATCGAAGGCGAGCGTTTTCGGGCCAAGAAAGTTTCGGGTTTTCTTGGAAGCACCGAAGTTTTTTCCTTCTTTCTTTCTTTTTTTTTTTTTTTTTTTTTTTTTTTGCAGCAGGTGATCCGCAGATTGAAAATGCAACTTGGCGCAGTCTGCTGAAAACGACGCCCATCACGTATGTTGTCCAGTCGGCTTGTGTAGGAAATGCCAAAAGTTTTTGAAAATGTGAACGTTGGAAAACTTAAACTGGAACGCTTCATTCAGCTCATTCCCGTATTCCAACTTTATCATAGATTTTTAAAAATAAACACCGAGATTAAGAATTAAGACAAACAAACTCCTTAATAACTAAACCTCCATCCCCTCTACTATTTAATACACGAAGAACAACAACAACAACAAAAACGAAATGAAGAAAACTTTCCCTAAATAAATGTATAAGTGTAAATTCTCCCCCTCTCTCCCTCGCCCTCACTGTGCACCTGAACACACCTGTGCAGCGTGTTAGCATTCCCAGGGTCGCGGATTCAAGGGAAAACGGGCCAGCGTCGTGTCTGAGAAATCGACAGGCAGCCACAACACGTATCTGTACCCAGGGAGAGGTTTACTTTCAGGGGATAGAGACAATGGGGAAGGCTAGATCAGTAGTAACTCGAGGAGGTGTCATGGCGTCTGTTTTGACGATTGCTCAATGGAAATATAATAATTAAAATCGTTTTTTTCCATCCTTTTTGAAAATTGAAAAGACCAAAATGATTGACCATATTCGCAGTTTCCGTAACTTTTGTGACGTCATCAAAATAAACCCCATGTGCTATTTTTTCCAACAAATAGAATCAGACGCCATGAAACCTCGGGTTGCTACTGATCTAGCCTTCCCCTATAGACTATACGAAAGTCTAAAACCCCATAAAAGAAGAAAGAAGAAGGTTCACTTTGATAATGATCATATATGTATATTGGAATACCCTGTTTTAACGTTTCTTGTATAGTCTGTCGGTGCTAACCTGATATCCTTGGATATACACTTGTAGATGTATCAAGACTTGTATAGTTTAGGTAGATGGTAGTTCTTGATGATTAGTTCAAATTAATACAATAGATGAATACTGTGTTATGTATTATTTTACATTATTCCACAATAAAAAAGAACTTGCGTGTGTATGTATATGTACATATATATGTTGTTGTGTGTATATATATATATATATATAATATATATATATATATATATATATATATATATATATATATATATACATATACACATATATATGTATACAGACATGCATACATACATATACGTCTCTATGCTGCATATCACTCACCCTTCCGTATCTGGCTGTTTCATAACGAGATTGCGTGATTTCGCTGTCATCCCTTTTTTCTCGAGAAATTTCTAGCCGGAAATAACCCAAAGAGCAGCCCACCCCAACCGGGCAAAGATTTCATCAGTATAGGTGTTGTAAGAACGAAACATTTTTTTCTCTTTCTATCTCTCCTTCTCTTCTCTCTCTCTCTCTCTCTCTCTCTCTCTCCTCTCTCTCTTTCTCTCTTTCTCCTCTCTCTCTCTCTCTCTCTCTCTCTCTCTCTCTCTCTCTCTCTTCTCTCTCTCTCTCTCTCCTCTCCTCTTCTCTCTCTTTCTCTCTTTCCTCTCTTTCCTCTTCCCTCCCTCTCCCTCCCCTCCTTCCCCTCCCCCCCTCCCCTTCCCCCTCTCTCCCCTCTCTCCCTCTCTCTCCCTCTCCCTCCCTCTGTATATCCCCTTTTTTTTCAACTTACGAAAAAAACAAATAACAACAAGAGGAAGAACAATGATTTATATTGACACGTCCCTAAGGTTCCTCACACACTAATGAAATGCTACTCCTGCACTCCCTCAAGATGCACCATTAACATAGGCTATTTAATAATTACATTTGTTATTTTGTGTATTTGTGTTATGTAGTGTGTTGTGTGTATGTGTGCGTGTGTGTGTGTTGTGTGGTGTGTGTGTGATGGAGGAAAGGAAATTATATACCTTTTTTGTGTGTTTTTTGGACGTATGTTTACAAATCTAGATATGTATTTGAGAATATGGAATTAATAAAATGTGATATAGATTGTTGTGACTTGTTTTATGTGTTTTATTGGTTATCCTTGTATATTACCTTCCACGTGTTCTGTTTTCATTTTTTTTTCTTTTATTTTTCATTTATTTCTTAGTTCTTTTCTATGTTTTTATTGTCTGCTTTGTGTTTACTTATTTATCCTATTTTCATCTATTTGTGTTGTGCTGGCGTAGCGGTAACGTGCTGGTCTAGCAATCTTGCGGACCTGCGTTCAATCCCACGCCCGGCCAGTGAGTGGTAACCCCGGCCATTCCTTGCACACAGGGGGAGATTCCGAAGCAAAATAAAACAGACAGTATGTCACAGCAAAGAATGTCCATTGTAACAAATGGAATTAAAACTAAATCTTTCAATCTTTAATCTTTAAAACGTATTTTCTTTTCGTCTTCTCTTTTTCTCCTTCTTGTCCTCTATTTCTTTCTAGCTTCCTCACCCATTTTCACTCTCCTCTTTCACTTCCTCTGTCTTTCCTCTTCGCTCTCTCTGTCCGTCTCTTCCTCTTCCCCCCTCTCCCCCCTACCCTCTGTTCCTCCTCCCCTCCCCCTCTCGCCCTCTCCCTTCCCCCACCCCCCCCCCTCTTCGTCTTCCTCATCCCCTCCTCCCTGCCCCCTCCCTCTCTTCTCTCTCCCCTCTCCCTCCTCTCACCCCTCTCTCCCCCTCTCCCTCCCCTCCCCCCTCTCCCCCCTCTCCCTTCTCTCACGAAACTCTCCTAACTTCCCACTCTCAGGAGTATCAAATGCCTTCTTGTGTCGTCTCTCTCTCTCTCTCCAAGATATGTCTTTTGGTTCAATTATTATTATTGTTATCATTATCATTATTATTGTTATTTATTGTTATTATTATTGTTACTGTTATCATTATTATTACCATTATTAGTTGTTGTTATTATCATTATTATTTTCATTACAATCATCCTTATTGTCCCATCATCATGTTATTATCAATTGTTATCATTATTTTTTATTATTATCATTATTGCCTTCATCAATCTATATTATATATTTTTTGTTTTTTTTTTTGAAGTCCTTAAGAAGTTGATCAGCAGCAAACGAGCAGGTAAGATATGCAAATTAATTAGTCTGATTGTACAGTGACGTAAATGAATTATAGAAAATCACAAAAATGGATATAAACGAAAAAAAATGAATAGATACACGCAATAAATGAATAAATAAAGGCAAAAGTTACGGAGAAAATGGAGAAAGATTTGAATACTCAGAGATAAATGAATGAATAGATAAGAAAATAAAAGAAATAATTATAAAATAATAACAAGAATAAAAAAAATAATGAAACATAACAAAAGAAAAAGAAAATGAAAATAAATAAAGGATAAAAATAAATAACAATAAACACTCAATAAAAAAAAACGAAAGGCAAAAATAAAATGAAACAAATCGGAGAAATATAGACAAACTACACACATTTTCAAGACACCAATAGCAAAAAAAAAAAAAAAAAAAAAAAAAACACTAAACACGATACAAAAAAGGGAATCGCCAAATAGTAATAAAAGTCGCCAAAGGTGATAAAATCCAGAAAAGGAACTTATCCCAAGTAATAAAAGATGATTACCGAGAGTGTTACACGGTAATTAAGTTTAGAGAAAAGCAGTAAATGGTGATGGAAGGGAGTAATTAAGGGCCGGAGAGGTCAGGAGGCGTGAAGGGAGATTGGAATATTGGAATGTTACTGTACGGGAATGAACGGGAATGAACGGGAATGGGCGGGAATGGGAATGAGTTTGATTGACGGACGGTCGATTCCGGATTTTTTTTATGATGATTGTGAAGGGTTATTTGGTTACTAATGAATTTACTACTACTATACACACACACACACACACAACACACACATATGTATATATATATATATATATATATTATATATATATATATATATAATATATATATATATATATATATATATATATATATAATATATATATATATATATATATATATATATATATATATATATATATATATATATATATATATATATATATTATATATATATATATATATATATATATATATATATATATATATATATATATATATATATATATATATACACACACACATATATGCGTGTGTGCGTGTAATGATAACAATGATAATGATAATAACAGCGTTAATTATTATGACGATAGGAATGATGATAATAATATTATTATTGTAATAAGAGTAATAATGATGATGATAATAATAACACCAATAAGAATGAGAACGAGAATGATGATAATGATAATAATGATGATGATAATAATAACACCAATAAGAATGAGAATGAGAATGATGATAATGATAATAATGATGATGATAATAACAACAAAAATGATAATAGTTGCTGTAATGAAGATGGATATCAATGGCTTTTATAATTAGATTCAACATATAATATTTCCTAAATATTTGAACCCTTGGAGTGTCGTTCTCCTATGCTAATAATAATCCAATCTCCATTCCTGACCTCTGACCTTTTTCCACTTCCAGGTCATTCGTCTGATCCAAATTAGACTGTACTTGATAATTATGTTGATAATGATTAGGATTATCGATTTGGTAATAGTAATGGTAATAGCAGTGATGCAAATGGCAAGAATGGCAATAATTAGAGGTAGTGATAAGAATATGGACATAGATAGATAAGATAAGAATAATTTACATATATTTGTAATGGTAATTATGATTTGAATAAAGGCTATAGTGAAGATGATTAATTATACAACTTTTCCTACAACTAACTACTATACTACTACTATTACTATTACAACTGCTATTAAATATTATCTATTGCTACTACTTATTACTACTACTATTACAACTACTACTATACTACTACAACTTTACTACTACTTACTATACAACTACTATTACAACTACTATTAGCACTTCTACTCATGCTACTAAAACTACCAAGCCCTAGGTAATTATTGTTATTTCTATTATTGTTATCGTTACTGTTACTATTGTTATCATTACCATTATTACTATTATTATTATCATCATTATTGTAATGATTATATATTTTATTATCATAATTATTATTATTATCATTACTTTTATTATCATTATCACAATCATTATCATCATTATCATTACTGTTATCATAATCATCATTATCATTACTATTATCACAATCATCATTATTACTCTTATTATCATTATATCTGTCATTAGCAATATCTTTATAATATTTACTCCTTTCTACTTCTACTCTTTGCTGTGCATTATTATTATTATTCATTTCCTTTTATCTTTTTCTTTCTACTTTCGTCCGCTTCCTCATTTTCGTTTTATTTACAGTTCTTCAGTCTAGTTTCTTATCATTATTCTCCCTTATTCTCCACATTTATCATATCCTCGTCCCTTATTCTCAACATTTATCATATCCTCGTTTCTCCCATTATTATTATTATTATTATTATTATTCCTCTTTCCTCTTTTATCTCATTCATTTTATTTTTATTTTTCTTATTTCTCCTTTTTTCTTTTCTCCTCTTCGTCTTGTTGTTTTTGTTTTTTTGTGTGTGTTTTTTTTTATTTATTTCTCTCTTCTCTCTCCCTCTTCGTCCCTTTTTTCAATATTTTTCTCTTATTTTTCTTATTCCTCTTCCTTCTTTCCCTTCCTTCGTCTTCTTCTTCATATTTTCTTATTCTCTTTTTTTTTACTCTTCTTATCTCCGGTGTTTTCTTCCCTTCCTTATTATTACCCCCTTCCTTATCTCCGTTTTCTTCTTTGACGTTTCTTCTTTTTTTATTCTTCCTCTTCCTTCTTCCTCTTTCTACGTCTTCTTCTTCAATATCTCTTATCATCATTTTTTCCTCTCTCTTTATTTTCTCATCTTCGTCTCCTCCTTCCCTATTTCTTCTTCTTGTTATTCTTCTTCTCTTTTCATTCTTTTTCCTCTCTCCTCCTTTTCTCTCCTTCGTCTCTATCTTCGCTATTTCTTCTTATCCATATTCTTTCTCTTCCCTTATTCTCATTCTTTTTCCTCTCTCCTCTTTTCTCTCCTTCGTCTCCATCTTCGCTATTTCTTCTTATCCATATTCTTTCTCTTCCTTTATCCTCCTTTTCCCTCTCTCCTCTTTTTCTCTCTTTCGCGTTTCCACTTCGCTATTATTTCTTCTTATGTTTCTTCTCTCCATTCTCATCATTCTTTTTGCCTCTCTCTCTTTTTCCCTCCTTCGTCTTCCATCTTCGCTTTTCTTCTTATTGTTATTCCTCTCCCTTACATCATTCTTTTTCCTCTCTCCTCTTTTCTCTCCTTCTTTCCATCTTCGCTATTTCTTCTTATTGTTATTCCTCTTCTATTGTCATCATTCTTTTTCCTCTCTCCTCTTTTTCCCTCCTTCGTTTCCATCTTCGCTATTTCTTCTTATTGTTATTCCTCTTCCCTTCTCATTATTTTTTCCTCTCTCCTCTTTTTTCTTCTCCTCCTTCGTCTCCATCTTCGCTATTTCTTCTTATCCATATTCTTTCTCTTCCCTTTCTCATCCTCTATTGTAAAATGTGCAGACTTTTCAGCTTCACTTGAGGAAGTCAATCTTGTGTCTATTCTTCTCTTGGTCTGCAATACAGCGATATATATTTTTTTCTCTTTTTTTCTCTCTCCTGTTTTCTTACTATTTCTTGTTTTTTTTTTTGTTTTTTTTTTCTTTTTTTTTCGCGATATTTCTTTCTGTCTCTTTCGCTCTTTCTCTGTCTCTCTCGTTTCTTTGCGCTCGTTCTTTTCGCTCATTCTTTTGATTCTCTCTCTCTTTCTTCTCTCCTCTCTCTACTCTCTCTCTCCCTCTCTCTCATCATCTCTCTCTTTCTTAATTTCCTCTCCTTCTCCTCTCTCCATCTCTCTCTCCCTTCTCACTCCTCCCCCTCTCCTCTCCCTCTTCCTCCTTTCTCCTCCCTCTCCCCCCCCTACCATATATCACCCCATCCATTTACCTATTCAACACTATTCTCCCTTCTCTTTCCTCTTATTTTCCCCCCACCACCTCCCCTTGTCATTCCCCCGCCACTCCCATCCCCCTCTCATTTCTCTCCCCCCACAACCACCCTTCATCCTTCATTCTCCCACTTTACTCCCCCTAATTCTCCCCACCCCCAACCTCCCGGCCCACCCCCACCTCCCTTCCCATTCTACCCCACCCCACTCCCTCCCACCTCCCCCATCCCCACCTCCCCCTCTCCATTCTCCCCACCCCACCGCCCACTCCCATCTCCCCCTCCCAGTTCTCCACCCACCCCGCACTTCCCCTCCCATTCTCCGCAACCCACCACCTCCCACGTCCCCCAGCTCCCCATGCTCAATTCCCCCTCCCACTACGCCCACCTCCCCTCCATTTCACCATCACCCCACTCCCCCCGCACTAACGTCTCACTCTCGCACTCTTTTCGACAGACCAAAAATGTGCTCGACCTTGTAAACTCAGCGAAGGCAGAAAGGAACCAAATACCTGGGGGTGAAAAATGTCCTTTCTCAAATTAGGTTGCGGGAGAAAGTGCGTAGAAATGCGTAGAAAGGGGAGGGGAGAGAGAGAGACAGGTAGATAAATAGGCGTAAGATGGATATAAGGGGGAGAGAGAAGGGATGGGACGAGAGGGGAGAGGAGGGAGAGGAGACAGAGGGGTAGATTTTGTTGTTGTTTTTATGAGCGTTGATAAGGAGAGAGAAAGATACATAGATATTTGTAATATTTCATCACTGAGAAAATTAAAGATGTAGAGAAACCTCCAAATAATATAATGATAGACACAAAAGGAAAGAAAAAGAGGAAAAGAAGAAAGAAAAGAAAAAGAATTGGAGAAAAATGGAGAAAAAAATCTCACCATATCTCACAGGATAAGACGATATAAAAGCCAAAATACAGACAGACAAAATAAATGCTATGTATCTTGCATGAGAAATCGGATTCTCCTCTACGTAATCGGTGGAAACTTCTCGAAGACTTATTGCAGAATGTTGCACGTAAGAATTGCTCTGAATATTGATATTGCAAATCGAGACATCATCTTTACTCAAAATCTTGTGTCGAATTATTTTCTCCAAATTACAACTAAGAATTTACAACTTTTTGGAGTATGGCTAAGAAAAGACATTCTCTAACTATCCATCTCTCTTTATCTATCTATCTTCCTTATCTATCCTTCTATCAATCTCTCTCGCTCTCTCTCTCTCTCTTTCTGTCTGTCTGTCTTCTTCTTCTCTCTCTCTCTCTCTCTCTCTCTCTCTCACTCTCTCCTCTCT
>NW_020869464.1:121395-123895 GCF_003789085.1 Penaeus vannamei
GGTTGAGTTGGGTTGGGGGTTGGGTTGGTTTTGTTGGGTTGAAGTTGGGTTGAGTTGGGTTGGATTGGGTTGTTGGTTGGCGTTGGGTTGGGCTTGAGTTGGGTTGAGTTGGTTGGGTTGGTTGGGTTGGGTTAGAGTTGGGTTGGGTGAGTTTGGGTTGGTTGGGTTGGGTTTGGGTGAGTTGGGTTTGGGTTGAGTTGGTTGGGTTGGTTGGGTTGGTTGTTGGGTGAGTTGGGTTGCGGTTGGGTTGGGTTGAGTTGGTTGGGTTGGGTTGGTTGGGTTGGGTTGAGTTGGGTTGGGTTGAGTTGGGTTGGGTTGGTTGTTGGGTTGAGTTGGGTTGGGTTGGGTTGGGTTGGGAGATGGGTTGGATTGGGTTGGGTTGAGTTGGGTGGGTTGGTTGGGTTGGTGGGTTGAGTTGGGTTGGGTTGAGTTGGGTTGGGTTGGGTTGAGTTGGGTGGATTGGGTTGGGTGAGTTGGGTTGGGTTGAGTTGGGTTGGGTTGGGTTGGGTTTGAGTTGGGTTGGATTGGGTTGGGTGGTTGGGTTGGGTTGGTTTGAGTTGGGTTGGGTTGGGTTGGGTTGGTTGAGTTGGGTTGGGTTGAGTTGGGTTGGGTTGGGTTGAGTTGGGTTGGGTTGGGTTGAGTTTGGGTTGGGTTGGGTTGAGTTGGGTTGGGTTGGGTTGAGTTGGGTTGGTTGGGTTGAGTTGGGTTGGGTTGGGAGTTGGGTTGTGTTGGGCTTGGTTGGTTGGGTTGAGTTGGGTTGGGTTGGGTTGGGTTTGAGTTGGGTGGGTTGGGTAGTAGGGTTTGAGGGTTGGTTGAGTTGGTTTTGGGTTGAGTTGGTTTGGGTTGGGTTGGTTGGTTGAGTTGGGTGGATTGGGGTTGGGGTTGGGTTGGGTTGGAGTTGGGTTGAGTTGGGTTGGATTGAGTTGGTTTGAGTTCGGTTGGGTTGGTTGGTTGAGTTGGGTTGTTGAGTTTGGGTTGGTGAGTTGGGTTGAGTTGGGTGGGTTGGGTTGGGTTGAGATGGTTGGGTTGCGTTGAGTTGGGTTGGGGGTTGCGGTTGGTTTGGGTTGAGATTGGGTTGGATGGGTTGGGTTGAGTTGGGTTGAGTTGGGTTGGGTTGGATTGGGTTGGGTTGGGTTGAGTTTGGGTTGGGTTTGGGTCTGAGTTGGGTTGGGTTGAGTTGGGGTTGGATTGGTTGTTGGTTGAGTTGGGTTTGAGCTTGGGTTGAGTTGGGTTGAGTTGGCGTTGGGTAGTGAAGTTGGGGTTGAGTTGGGTTGAGTTGGTGGGTTTGGGTTGGGTTTGGGTTGGGTTAAGTTGGGTTGGGTTGAGTTGGCGTTGTTTGAGGTTGGGTTGGGTTGAGTTGGGTTGGGTTGGTTGAGTTGGGTTGGGTGAGTTGGGTTGGGTTGGGTTGGGTTGAGTTGGGTTGGGGTTGGGTTGAGTTGGTTGAGTTGGTTGGGTTGAGTTGGGTTTGGATTGGGTTGAGTTGAGTTGGGTTTGGGTTGGGTGGTTGAGTTTGGGTTGGGATTGGGTTGGGTGGGTTGGGTTGGGTTGGGTTGGGTTGAGTTGGGTTGGGTTGAGTTGGGTTGAGTTCGTTGGGTTGGTTGAGTTGGGTTGAGTTGGGTTTGGTAGTTGGGTTGGTTGGGTTGAGTTGGGTTGGTTTGAGTTGGGTTGGGTTGAGTTGGGTTTGGGTTGAGTTGGGTTGAGTTGGCTTGGGTTGGGTTGAGTTGGGTTGGATTGGGTTGGGTTGAGTTGGGTTGGGTTGGGTTTGGGTTGGGGTTGAGTTGGGTTGGGTTGGGTTGAGTTGGTGTTGGGTTGGATTGGGTTGGTTGGTTGGGTTGAGTTGGGTTGGGTTGAGTTGGTTTGGGTTGGGTTGAGTTGGGTTGGTTGGGTTGGGTTGAGTTGGGTTGAGTTGGGTTGGGGGTTGGGTTGAGTTGGGTTGAGTTGGTTGGTTGGTTGGGTTGAGTTGGGTTGAGTTGGTTGGTTGAGTGGTTTGGATTGGGTTGGGTTGGGTTGGTTGGGGTTGGGTTGAGTTGGGTTGGTTGTTGGTTGAGTTGGGTTGGTTGGGTTGGGTTGAGTTGGGTTGAGTTGGGTTGGGTTGAGTGGTTGGTTGGGTTGGGTTGGTTGGGTTGGTTGGGTTGAGTTGGTTGGGTTGGATTGGGTTGAGTTGGGTTGGGTGAGTTGGGTTGGGTTGGGTTGGGTTGAGTTGGGTTGGATTGGGTTGGTTGGGGTTGAGTTGGTTGGGTTGGGTTGGTTTTGGAATTGGTTGGTTGTTGTTGGCGTTGGTTGTTGAATTGGTTGAGTTGGGTTGATTGGGTTGGTTGGGTTGGATTGGGTTAGTTGTTGGTTGGATTGGTTGGTTAAGTTGAGTTGGGTTGAGTTGGTTTGTGTTTTGAGTTGGTTAGTTGGCTTTGAGTTGAGGTTGGGTTGGGTTGAGTTGGATTGGGTTGGATTGGGTTGTTATTGCTTTGATTGTTGTTATTGCTGTTATCGTTATTAGGATTAT
>NW_020869464.1:128895-135624 GCF_003789085.1 Penaeus vannamei
TGTGTTTATCTTTTTGTCTTTTTCTTTTTTTCTTTTTGCTTTCTTTCTTCTTTCTTTCTTTGAAGTCAAGTATTTAGTTGATTATGCTGTTGTTGTTTACCTTTCTTCTTTATTTATTTATTTATTTTTTTATATTATTATTTTTTTTTTTTTTTTTTGTCAAGAAAAGTATTTTGTTGTTTACGCTGTGATGCATTTCTTCTCCTTCTTCTTCTTCTTCTTCTTTTCTTCTTCTTTTTTTCTTCTTCTTTCTTTTTCTTCATCTTCTTCATCTCCTTCTTCTTCTTCTTCTTCGTCTTCTTCTTCATCTTCTTCTTCTCCTTCTTCTTCTTCTGCTTTCTTCTTTTTCTTCTTCTTCTTCTTATTCTTTCTCTTCTTCTCTTCTTCTTCTTTCTCCTTCTTCCTTCTTCTTCTCCTCCTCTTCTTCTTCTTCTTCTTCTTCTTCTTCTTCTTCTTTCTTCTTCTTCTTCTTCCTCTCTTCTCTTTTTCTTCTCTTCTTTCTCTCTTCTTCTTCTTCTTTTTGTATTTTGAAGAAAAAAAATGGTGATTACTCTGTGATGTATTTATCTTTTTCCTTTCTTCTTTCTTCTTCTTCTCCTTCTTCTTTTCTCCTCCTTCTTCTTCTCCTCCTTTCTTCTTCTTCTTCTTCTTCTTCTTCTTCTTCTTCTTCCTTCTTCTTTTCTTCTTCTTCTTCTTCTTCTTCTTCTTTTCTTTTTCTTCATCTTCTTCTTATCTCCTTTCTTCTTCTTCTTCTTCATCTTCTTCTTCTTCCTTCTTTCTTCTTCTTCTTTTTCTTCTTCTTTCTTTCTTCTCCCTCTTCTTCTCTACTTTATTCTTCTCCTTCTTCTCCTTCTTCTTCTTCTCCTTCTTCATCTTCTTCTTCTTCTTCTCCTTCTTCTCCTTCATCTTCTTCTTCTTCTTTTTGTATTTTGAAGAAAAAAAAATATTGATTACCCTGTGATGTATTTATCTTTTTTCCTTCTTTCTTTCTTCTTCGATAATTTCTTGGCTTTTGCGGATCATCTTATCACGTGTCAAAGTAAAGGATTTCTTAAAAGAATGAGGAAAAAGTCAAATAATGTGAATCATAACTTACGAATAAGCAAATTTGCATCTTATGAAAAAAATAAATAAATAAAATGGTCAAAATAAAATAATTTACGAATAAGCAAATTTGTATCTTATGAAAAAAATAAAAATAAAAATGGTCAAAAATAAAATAATTTACGAATAAGCAAAATTGTATCTTATGAAAAAAAAAATAAATAAAATGGTCAAAATAAAATAATTTACGAATAAGCAAAATTGTATCTTATGAAAAAAATAAATAAATAAAATGGTCAAAATAAAATAATTTACGAATAAGCAAATGTGTATCTTATGAAAAAAATAAATAAATAAATATAATGGTCGATAACATGTGCCTGTCATGTCTTCATCATATCTTACAGTATATTACGAACACAGAGTGACATGTGTACATAAATATTTACTTCCCCGGCCTGTTGCCTAGCTGATTAAAGAAGTATGATAAATGAATTTTTATAACTATATTATTTTGTATATCCATTTGTTACGATGGATAATCCTTTGATGTGCATATTGTCTGTCTATGGGTGTGTGGTAGGTCTGAGTGTGTGTATTCTGTGTGTAAACACTCTTCTGTGTGTCATCGGATGTGTGTACTCTGTGTGTATGTCGTCCCCATGTGATGTACCCCGGTGTGTACCTGGTGCGTGGTGTGACCAGTGATATCTATATGGTGTGTGTGTTACATATGTTAGTCCTGAATGTGTGATTTGATCTGTGGTAACTGTGTAGTGTCTGTGTAAGATGTAATCTATGTGTGTTGCACAACTCTATGACAAAAACCCAAGTAAACAGTGGTATGTGCGTATCCCTGAATGTGCGTTATCTGACTGTGTATGTGTGATACTCATTAACTATTGCTTTATCCCAAAATGTAACGGATGTGCGTGGTCAAATTTATACGAATCGTCCTTCCGTCTGTAATCTGCTATCATGTGTGTGTGTATTGATTAAACGTGTGAGTTGTGCATGTGTCTCTCGTTTCTGTCCACGTTTGTTCGGACGTAGCTTCCTGATGCCTACCATAAATCCATCCCAACTGATGTGTTAGTCCCTGTATTACAGTTGTATCTATGTGTGTTCGTGTCCTCACTCGCCAGACACGATGATCTTGCTGCTTAGATGATGTCTATCGTGTGTATGTTGTATCGATTGTGAGTCTGTGTAAGTGTATCGTGGTGGTGCTGTACGGAAATGACCTTGCCTGTATAGTGTAGTTGCTGAAGAAGACACGCAGTCCTGCCAGAATGTCTGAGTCTGCATATATAGTGTGATCGCTGTCGATAGCTATTTGAGCTGCTGTGTATCTGTGTGTGTGTAAGTGTCATCTGTGTCTGGTAAGTGTGTCTTGATGCTAAGTGCTTAGCCTCATGTGTATGTTGTGTGACGAAATGTGTGTATCTCGTGTCGCTAATGTGTGGTGTAACATAGTCTGTGTAAGTTGTATCTGCGTGTGTGCATATGTGACGTGCTGTATGTGTGTCTGAGAAACGAAAATCTGCATATATGTGTGAGTGTGTGTATCTGTGTTGGTGTCTGTGTAAATGGTCTTGTAAGGTGTATCACTGTGTGGTATGTGAACTTGGTGTATGTCTGAACTGTGCTTGGTGATGCTGTGCTGGCATATTGTGCCGTCGGTGTGCTCTGGTCGTAAAGCTGTATCTTGTTAATATCTTTTGTGTCATGGGTACCATTGGTACACCGATGTTGATATTGTGTGTTGCGTGTAGTACTGACGTCTGCATATATACTGTGATGTGTATCGTGCGAAGTGTGATTGATCATCTGTGTAGTTGTCTGTGTAAGTGTCAAGGATATATGTGTATGTGCGTATGGTCTGAAGGTGGTGTGTATCTGTTGGATGTGTGTTGTGTCTGTGTAAATGTTATCTATGGTGTTAATGTATGGGAGGCATGACCGCACGTATATAATCCGTGATCATGGTGTGGTGGATCTTAGCAGTTGTGTCTGAAGTCTGGCATGATATGGGTGTATGCGTGGGGGCGCTGCTGATCCATCATCAGGGCGTGTAGCGAGCTCAATCAATTGGTGTACAAAAACCATGTTGAGTGTGTTTGATACTTGTGTGCCAAACTTCACTAAACACAAACTCATGTGTACTGTGTAAGCTGTATTCTATGTGTGTGATAAATAGAACGTCAGAAAAGCATCACAGTTTATAGATCAATTAGGGCACACATATCATGAAAACCTATAAATGCTACCAGTCCCTCCATAATACTAAATAAATAGATGTGTGAAATGCTATAAGAGACGCGATCCGCAAATGACTGATGTTGCGCAACATCGCTGTACTCTGGTGTACACCTGTCTGACATCGTGGAGTGTATTATGTATCGTGTTGTTTGTGCGTGCGCGTTCTGCCTACATGTTGTATTACGTGTGTATGTAACTAACGTGTGTTCTGAGTCTGATATATATGTGGTGTCAATGTTGAGTATATAGTATCTATGTATCTTTCTCTCTGAGTGAGTGACGTAGTATATGTAGGTGTGTTGTGCCATGAATATAAGTACAAACATAACTTCTAGCGCTACGAATGCAATTAGCGAAAGACAGGTCCTTCGTGACTCACATCCCCTCTGCAATATTTCAAAAGATCTCTCCCCGCGATTTAGACGAAAATTCCTGTTCTATGATTGTTCCGCGTCTTACTTCCCTCTTAAGACCGAATCACAAACAGATATCCTGTATTGTGAATCCACTCTCTCCTCTCTCTCTCCTCTCTCCCTGTTTCTCTGGCTGGTTTTCTCCCTTATCTCTTTCTCTTTCTTTCTCTCTCTCCTCTCTTCTCTCTCTCTCTCTCTCTCTCTCTCTCTCTCTCTCTCTGTCTCTCTCGCTCTCCTCTCTCCTCTCTCTCTGTCTCTCTCCTTCTTTCTCTTCTCTCTCCTCTTCTGTCCTCCTCTCTCTCTCTTACCTTTTTTCTCTTCCCTTTTTTTCCTCTCTCTCTCTCTCTTCTCTTTCTATCTTTTCTTCTCGTGCCTCTCTCTTCTCTCCGATTTTCCTTCATTCTCTCTTCTTCTCTCTCCTCTCTTCTCCTCTCCTCTCCTCTCTCTTCTCCCTTATCTATCTATCTAATCTTTATCCTTTTCTTTCAAACATTTCTTTCGCTGTCTCTGTCTCGCCTCCTCTCTCGCTCTTTGTTCTGCTCTTCTCTGCCTCTTTCTCCTGCCTTCTGCTTCTCTCCTCCTCTCTCTTCTCTCTCTCTCACTATCTCTGCTCCTCTCTCTCTCTCTCTCTCTCTCTCTCTCTTCTTACTCTCTCCTCCTCTTCTCCTCCTCAGATCTCTCTCTTTTCTCCTCCACTCTCTCTCTTCTCCCTCTCCCCTCCTCTCCTCTCTCTCCTCTCTCTCTCTCTCTCCTCTCTTCTCTTCTCTCCTCTCTCTGCTCTCTCTCCTCCTCTCTCTCTCTCCTCTTTCTCTCCTCGTGTTCTCGTCTCTCTCTCTCTCTCTTTTCTCTCTCTCTCTCTCTCTCCCTCTCTCTCTCTCTCTCTCTCTCTCTCTCTCTCTCCTTCTAAATCTCTCTCATCTCGTCTTATATCTATTATATATTATAATTATATATTATATATACTAATATATATTACTATCATATATACTTATTATATTATATATATATATAATATTATATATATATTATAGATATACATATGTGGTAGGTGTGCTGTATCCACCAACGCTTCTGTGGTTATTACACCTTCAGGGTGCCCGGTGGTCGCACTATATCAACCCTATCTACAAGCTGTGCGACACTGTGTGTGTGTAATCCTGAACCCTGAGCATACAAGGCTCATTGCTTTCTGTCATATCCACTCATACTATCAATCAAAAATTATCAAATAACATGTGTGGTGTGCTGTCGCGGACCTCGATCCTTGGGTGTGATCAGCACCAGATGTGTACATTGTGTTAATCATCTTGTGGTCGTGTGTATGCACAGTCCAGCAACATAGCATACGTGCATTTTAATGCTTGCTAAGCTATGCAGCATTTAGCACAACTTTACCGGCCTGTGTTGCTTGAATTCTGTACTTTACTGCTTCTCCCCGACATTGCATGGAAGCAGTCATGGTACACCTAATCTCATTTCTCCGGATTTATTGCTTTCATTTCTAATTCATGCTTTGAAGTCATGTTTACAAGATTTGGAAAGGTTTGTTGTTTATAGGGGAGGGAGGGCAGAGTATTAGAAAGAGAGTTTCTGTGTGTGCGATGTGCTCTTTAAGAGGAAAAAGAGAGATGGAGGCAAGAGGAAAGAGGAGGGATAGAGAGAGAGAGAGAGATGAGAGAGAGAGAGAGAATGATGAGCGAAGAGAAAAAGAGATAGCGCAGCACATGAAAGGAGAGGAAATGAGAGAGAGAGATGCCAGACAGACAGACATGAGAGAGTATCGACAATACACGACGAGAGAGAGACGAGACAAACCAGACAGAGACAGACAGACAGAGAGCAAGACAGAACAAGGACGGAGAGAGAACAGATACCAGATATGCAGACAGACAGAACAGAAATAGAGAGAGACAGAACAGACAGATCAGAGACAGAGAAGAGACCCAGCAGAGCAGAGACAGACCAGACAACAGAAGACAGAACAGAACAGGACAGACACAAGAAGAGACAGGACAGACAGAACACAGACCAGACAGACAGAGCAGAAAGCAGACAGACAGACATGACAGACAGAGAGAGACCCTACATATACCACTAAAACTAGAAAGCCCCCCCGAAAGCGCATACCCCGCCAGGTATGCCCAACAGACCAAAAACACACCCTTAAAACATCCACACAAGCGCTCCACACACTCACACTCCGCTATATCACGAATCCCTGAGCGCGCACACGCCTATACAACGCACACATACTTCACAACACACTATCACACCAACACTCAGCGCGCACTCGGCAACTCACAACTAGCCAACACACTACCTCATACGAAAACATCTTACTAACACCAGCTTCTTACGTAAAACAAAACTCGAGGGAACCCCAATACGCTGAAGATGATGACAATAGTGCATTTGTTAACTGATTTTGAGTCCGTTAAAAAAATGGATGAGTAAATGAATTGATTGACAAATGAATAACTCATAACACTACACACACACACACACACACACACCACACACACACACACACACAACACACACACACACACACACACACACACACACACACAATATATATATATTATATATGTATATTATATATATATATATAATATACTATATATATATATATATATATATATAGTATATATAATATATGTGTGTGTGTATACATATAATACATGTCTGTATATATATATATATATATATATATATATATTATATATATATAATATAATATAATATATATATATTATATATATATATATATATACATATATAATATATTATGTATATATATAATATATATATATATATTAATACATATCATATTATATATATATAATATATTATATATTATACATACAATAATACATTTATATTTTTTTTAACATGGTATATACATATATATATATATATATATATATATATTAAAATATATATAATATAAATATATATATCATATATATTATATATATATATATATAGTTATATTATATATAATATATAT
>NW_020869464.1:143136-151209 GCF_003789085.1 Penaeus vannamei
ATATGTAGAGAGGAGGAGGAGAGAGGATGGGGAGGAGGAGGGAGGAGGAGGGGGAGGAGGTGGAAGGAGGAGGGGGGAGGAGGAGGGAGTGGAAGGAGGAGGAAGGAGGAGGAAAGAGAGGGAGGAAGAGGAAGAAGGGAGGAGGAGGGAAGGAGGGAGGAGGAGGGAGGAGGGGGGAGTGGAAAGGAGGAGTAGGCGGAAGGAGGGAGGAGGAGGAAGGTGGATGGAGAAGGAGGAGGAGGGAGGTGGAAAGGAGGAGGAGGGAAGGAGGAGGGAGGAGGAGGAAGGTGGAGGAGAAAGGAGGAGGAGGAGGTGGAAAGGGAGGAAGAGGAAGGAGGAGGAGGTGCTAAGAGGGAGGAAGAGGAAGAAGGGAGGAGGAGGAAGGTGGAAATGGAGAAGGAGGAGGGAGGTTGAAAGGAAGGAGGAAGGGAGGAGGGAGGAGGGCGGAAGGAGGAGGGAGGAAGGGAGGAGGAAGGAAGGAGGGGGAGGAGGGAGGAGGAGGAGGAGGAGGAGGAGGAGGAGGAGGAGGGAGGAAGAAGAAGGAGGGAGGAGGAGGAAGGAGGAAGGGAGGAGGAGGAGGGAGGAGGAGGAAGTAGCGGAAGGAGGGAGAAGGAAGGAGGGGAAGGAGAAAGGAGGAAGGAGGGAGGTGGAAAAGGAGGAGGGATGAAGAGGAAGAAGGGAGGAGGAGGAAGAAGAAAGGAGGAGGGAGAAGGAGGAAGGAGGAAGGGAGGAGGAGGAGGAAGGAAGAGGGGAAGGAGGAAGGAGGAAGGAGGAGGAGAAAGGAGGATGGAGGTAGAAGGATGATAGATATTAATTAAATGATTTCTATTGAATATTCTTATTCACATAGAGATTTTAAAATTCCTAATTTGAAGAACAAAATCCTGATTATAATATCCAATCAAATAGATTGACATTCCTAATCTTAGATAATTCCTGATTAAGATTCCTAAATACGTAGAGAGATTAAATGTTAATCCTAAATTATTCTTGATTATAATTCCTAATCACATAGATGTACAATATCTTACAATAATGATAATAATAATAATAATAATAATAATAATAATAATAATAATAATAATAATAATAATAATAATGATAATAATAATAATAATAATAATAATAATAATAATAATAATAATAACTATTTTATGCTGATTAATCTTAATAGTTGCTACCAATCAGCTATGCAACACTAAATCTTATTGAATTAACCTTTATCCTTAAACAATTAAACTTCCTATATTTCCAGGAAGTAATTTTCGCAACCCAGTTATCGCGAATTTTAAACGAAGGTAAAAAAAAGAAAGAAAGAATAGTACAGTACAGAACAAGTACACTCCAGAATCTGACTCATACTTTATGGAATCTGAACACTATTTTCGGAACGCTCAATTTAAGACCCAATGTGCGTACGGAGACGATTCACTGCGCTTCGTCAAATTTCAAATCGCATCGTACGATCAGCATGGGCGAGGGTTTCTATTCAATAAGGGACACAGTTTTGGGGAAAACCTTTTTCTACATTTAATATTTCTTGTTCATGTTCTCAGAAGGCAACACCTGTGCAGCGAATATTTCTTGTTCGTGTTCTCAGAATACGAAGGATTGCGGGTGACTAGTAATGCAAGTTTTTGTTGTTGTTGTTTTTTTCTGTTATTTTAGGGATTTCTTGTGTTACACGAATCAGCAATATTGATTTGATTTTGTGTGAAACTTTCTCTTGTTTTTTTTTTTTTCTTCGATTTGTTTTTGTTCTTTCTTTCTCTTTGTTTTTTTCATCTTCCTCGGTCTCTATTTTCTGTCTCTCTCTCTTTTTCACTCTCTCTCTCTTTCACTCTCTCTCTGTCTCTTTGTTCCCCTTCTCCCTCCCTCTCTCTTTCTCTCTCTATCTGTTCCCCTTCTCTCTTTCCCCTCCTATTTCCCTCTCTCCCACCCCTCCTCTTTTCCCTTTTCCTTTTTTCTTCTTCTCCTCCCCTCTCCCCTCCTACTCTCTCTAATTCCCTCCCTTCCCTTTTCTCTCCTCTCTCTCTCTTCCCTACCATCTCCCTCTTTGTTCTCCTTCTCTTTCCCCTCTCTGCCACCCTAGCTCCTCCCCCCTCTCTCTATTCCCTATTCTCCCTCTCTCTGCCCTCCTTCCTCCCCCTCTCTCTCTCTCTTCCTCCCCTCACCTCCCCTTTCCTCACCCTCTCTCTCTTTCTCTCCTCCCTCTCTTCTCTCTCTCTCTCTCTCTCTCTCTCTCTCTCTCTCTCTCTCTCTCTCTCTCTCTCTCTCTCTCTCTCTCTTCTCTTCTCTCTCTCTCCTCTCTCTCTCTCTACTCGTCCCCTCTCTCCTCTCTGTCTTCCCTCTCTCCCCTCTCTCCTCCCCTTTCCTTCCCTCCCTCCCTTCCCTCCCTCCCTCCCCTTTCCCTCTCCCTTATCTCCTTGCAACACTCACGTCACGTTTAACCCTTTGAGTTCAAGGCCAGTTTGTTCGGAACGGACTGTCACGAACTAAAAAAAAAAAAAAAAAAAAAAAAAAAAAAAAAAAAGTCATGATAACATGCCATGATGTCCTTTATGCACAAATTATCACATAATTTTTCGCGGAATGTTATGAGCGAAATTTATCTATAATTCCGTGGAAAAAAATAATTGTTTTTGGTTGTTTTGTGTTGCTTGTTTGTGTTTCTTTGTGTGTGTGTGTTTGTTTGTACGAGATGTGTTACGTGTGTGTGTTTGAGAGAGAGAGAACAGAGAGAGGACAGAAGAGAGAGAGAGAGAGAGAGAGGAGAGAGAGAGAGGAGAGAGAGAGAGAGAGAAGAGAGAGAGGGAGAGAGAGAAGAGAGAGAGAGAGAGAGAGAGAGAGAGAGAGAGAGGACAGACAGAGACAGAGAGAAGAGACAGACAGACAGACAGACAGAACAGACAGACAGAGAGAGAGAGACGTGTGTCCGTGTATACATATAACGAGCATATACATATATGTATATACTCGCACATCATGTCAGCACAGACATATTCATCAGCTTATCCAACCACTCAATCATTCGTTTATTCCACACATCTATACATCCATTTCCCAGACGCCTCGGCGGAGAAACATTAACACACACAACATCACCTTAAGGATACGAAGACGAAACACACAGATACGTATCAACATCACGAAGAAAATTGCAGAGAAACGAGTTGCTCATTTCGCCCTGCAAAAACCGAACCCTCCCTCGCAGAATGAACATTGAACAGTATGAACCGTTCTTAAAATAGACCCAACGTGTTGTCTCGACCGGTTCTCTTTGGGCGGGAAGGTTAAAAGGCGTTTGGAGAGAAAAAAAGATAAAAGAAAAAAGATAAAGAATTGAATCCTTTGTGTTGGTTGTGTGCGTTATTCCTTCGTGGGGTTTGGGTTCGCGTCTGTTGGGGAGAGGTTTCAGTCTTATCTGTTTATTGAATCTCTGCTTCTCTATCTATCTATCNATAGAGAGAGAGTGAGAGAGAGAGAGAGGGAGAGAGAGAGAGAGGGAGAGAGGGAGAGGAAAGGTGAGATGGGGAAGAGGCGGGACGAAGGCGAGAGAGGGACGGAGGGAGAGCATTTCTTGAGTGACGCTTCTTTATCTGGCGTTGCTCGGTCCCTTTGCCAGAGCCGTATGCCAAGGCTGATCGCGCGACGGCGGAAGACGTCATGAGGCGCACGCCTATCAGCACAAGTGCACTGTGCACAGGTTGGCATTTCATCAGCCATAAATCATACGCCAAATTTAACGTAGATATGCATTTGGTTGCACAAAGGAAGGGATAAAATTAATGCGTTCCTCTTAAAGATTATCATGAAATATGTAATTCTAGACACATCAGTCAGTATCATCATGTTTTGTAAAGTCATTCTCATTTATATCGTTTCTCCTTTTGTCACGTAAGCCCTGCTCATGCATCACTTTGGTTAAACCGACCAGCGTTGATCCAACCCTGCCGCCGTCGGTTTCCCTTAACCCACCCATCCTCGTGCGCGTGCGTGCACGGCGGTAAATATCAGATAATGTGGACACGTTTTACTTATGGGGAGAGTCGGCCCTCTGATGATGGATTGTTCCAAAGATTGGAAATGCTGTTTTTTCCGGCCCTCGCACCCTCCACTCACATTCTGGTCCTATCTTCGTTTTCACAAACTGTTCCATTCGTTACCAAAAAAATACTTTTCTAACCTCTCGTTTAACCTCCATTTTCTCCTATTGCTTGTTCAACCTTTGTGGGCGGTACCGTCCCTGGGGGTAGTGGGAAGACGGGTTGGTCGTTGAGGCAAAGGGGGCGGTGGGGAGCGACCGGACGGAGCATTAGGAGCATTTAGTAAGTAACTTTTCGTTTATTAGAAAAAAAACTAGATTAGGTTTTATTTGTGAAATACATTTTGTGTTTAATCTTGTTTTTAATGGAAGGTTTATTCCGCATGTATGTATGAAGGGGAGGGAGCGCCGGCCTGGAAAAGTTTGGGAACCGCTGCCTTAAGGCGACGAGACGTATTGTTGACAGTGGCAAGGAGTACGATGGGGGAATATGACTGCCGGACTTGCCGACAGCGCGTGGGTCGCTGGCCGCCATAGCAAGACCAGGCCAGGTGAGTCGAGGGTGCTTAGGTCCTCATCCTAACTGGGGTTGGGATGGCGCAGCCTGTCGGTGTACGAGGTGGCTCTTCCGAGTGATCCTGGGGAGGAAGGGCAAGTGGACTAGCTGCAGCAGTGCGAGCAAATGCTTCCACAGACGGACGCTTACCCCGAGGCTGGACGCCTAGGCAATCCGGCCACTACGGTAAGTAGTCATTGATAGTGAATCAGTAGAAACGTCTCTAAATAGCCGAAACGGGCAAGACCACATATCAGGAAGGCCCTTGCGATATATACACCGCAAATCTCACTGAATCGAATTAGTGTATGGTGAGGTTAAGAAATGCACACATTTGGTTCAGCTGTGAGTAAAAAGGTAAACTGTGCACACACCAAGACGAAAAAATAACTGATAATTAATGATTTAAAAATACCGTGACCTCGAGCAGCAACTAGTTATCCTTGAGTGTTCTGATCGCGCGAGAACGTAAGGAAGTCGTCGCTGCGCGCATGGGCATTCGTTTGGCCCGTCGGTCGTGGTCTGGCCTCTTGGGGCGCTCGAGTCTTTGCTTTTCAGTTGAAACCTTGTGGTTTTGCAAGTCCTGAGCACAGGTGGTAAAGGGGGTTGGGGCAGTCCCTTGAAAAATAATGTTGGCAGAACTGCATCATGCTATTTTAGAAGGTGAACGAGATCAGGCAAAAGAGCGAACACTTCTGAGTGGAAAAGGAAATTGCAATACATAGGGTGGATAATGAAGGATCCGATGATGTCTGGATGAGGTAAACGCTGCACGAAGTTGCAACGTTGACGGAGACCGCGCCGAGGCGGACGCGATGCGGTGAGTGTGCGCGTGCGCCGTGACTCACTCATGCTGGATTTTACTCTCTCTGTTTTACTTGGGGATGGCTGGACACCCTGCGAAGGCTGTAATCGCAACTGAAAGACTCTTTTCACGCTTTCTTATGTTGAGGTTAGTAGTCTAGTAAAGAAATGTTTATCCTTAGTGACCTGGTGGAAACATGCCGAGCTGATGAATCATGCAACTAATCAGTGAGCGATAACGTCACGAGATCCGGGAGGAAAATCACCGCGAACAGCTGGATCTCGACGAAGGTGCGCGCCCTCTCAGGCGCTCCGTTCCTTCTGTCCTTTTGATTGCGAATGCTTACACACTCAGGTATACACATGCGCGCATAGATGCACGGATATAACCTCCATTACGTATATACGTGAATATGTGTATACAAGTATATACATAAATGCATCTCTGTATCTATAAAGATGTATATATCTAATGCATTATATATATATATATATATATATATATATATATATATATATATATATATATATATATGTATATATATAAAATATATGTGTATATATATATGTATATTATATACATGTGTATATATATATGTATATATATACATATGTATATATATACATATGTATATATATTATATATAATTTAATATATATATATTTATGTATATATACATATATATACATATGTATATATATACATATATACATATGTATATATATATATATTTATACATATAAATACATATATATATACATATATATAAATATGTATATATATTATATATACATATATATACATATATATACATATGTATATATATAATTATATATACATATATATACATATGTATATTTATTATTATATATACACATATATACATATATATATATATCATATCATATATATACATATATATATATATTATATATTTTATATATACATATATATATATATATATATATATATATATATATATATATTTATATGTATACATATATATATAGTTTTTTATATATATACATATATATATGTATATATATGTATATATAATATATATATATATGTATATATATTAAAAAAGATATATATGTATATATATAAATATATATATATATATATATGTATATATGTATATATATACATATATATATATGCATATATATATATAATATATAATAATACATATAAATATATACATATATATACATACATATATATATACATATATATACATTATATATACCATATATATACATATATATGTATATATGTATATATATACATATGTATATATATGTATATATACATATGTATATATATGTATATATACATATGTATATATATGCATATATATGTGTATATATGTATATATATACATATGTACATATGTATATATATGTATATATACATATGTATATATATGTATATACATATGTATATATATGTATATATACATATGTATATATGTATATATACATATGTATATATATGTATATATACATATGTATATATATGTATATATACATATGTATATATGTGTATATATATACATATGTATATATATGTATATATATGTATATATATGTATATATATGTATATATATACATATTCATATATACATATGTATATATATGTATATATATACATATGTATATATATATGTATATATATACATATGTAATATATGTATATATACATATGTATATATATGTATAATATACATATGTATATATATGTATATATACATATGTATATATATGTATATATATACATATGTATATATATGTATATATATACATATGTATATATATACATATGTATATATATGTATATATACATATGTATATATATGTATATATACATATGTATATATATGTATATATATACATATGTATATATATGTATATATATACATATGTATATATATGTATATTATATACATATGTATATATATGTATATATATACATATGTATATATATGTATATATATACATATGTATAATATGTATATATAACATATGTATATATATGTATATATATACATATGTATATATTATGTATTATATACATATGTATATATATGTATATTATACATATGTATATATGTATATATATACATATGTATATATATGTATATATATACATATGTATATATATATACATATGTATATATATATATATACATATGTATATATATGTATATATACATATGTATATATATGTATATACATATTGTATATATATGTATATACATTATGTATATATATGTATTATATACATATGTATATATATATATGTATATATATGTATATATATGTATATATATGTATATATATGTATAGATATATGTATATATATTTATATATAGGTATATATATGTATGTATATATATAAGTATATATATTGTATATATATGTATTATATATGTATATATATTGTATATATTGTATAATATATATGTATATATATGTATATATGTATATATATGTATGTATGTATATATAAGATTTATAATGTATATATATGTATATATATGTATTTATATATGTATATATATGTATATATATGTATATATATGTAATATGTATATTAATATTGTATATAAACATATGTATATCTGTATATATGTATATATACATATGTATATATGTATATTATAT